>PVIU01000854.1:0-84468 GCA_004026605.1 Ondatra zibethicus
TGCCCATCACCCACTGCACCTCCTCTCCCTGTCCATCGCCCACTGCACCTCCTCTCCCTCTCCATCACCCACTGCACCTCCTCTCCCTGCCCATCACACACTGCACCTCCTCTTCCTGCCCATCACCCACTGCACCTCCTTTTCCTACCAACAAAAGCCTCTTCACACATTTGCATTCTGTAAGACAGGTCTCTTTGGGAGACAACACATCCCATCTTCCAGGACGCTAGCCCCTGAATGACCCACTAGTTCCCATCTCCCCATCACTGGCTGTCAAGTAGTAAGCAGATGGACCGGGTCCAGGAACCCTAGCTCTCCATGTACCTCTCATCTAAATACAGAAGATGGGACCAGCAACAGTGCTTACCTATCAGGCATATGGCTGTGGCCTTCCCTGGAGCAAACGCTGATTTATTTTTAAGTAAGTGAACTACTAGGAAAATGTTATGTCCACAACGTATAAATGTTATACACACAATATGTGCATCCTCCTTTGATCCGCAAGGAAGTATTGCTGCTGTTACTTACACAGAGTGGTAGGAAGGAGTGGAACGAGGTGGCACAGTGGGAGCCAGCCTCGGCTGTACAAAACTCAGGCACAGAAGTGAGAGGAGGTCCTCCGCCCTTGTCCCAGATGTAGAGGGCAATCTGTGGCAAGACAAGGGAGTGGCAGAGAGCTAAACAAAAACTACAAATACAGGAAGGTACAAAATGCCCAAGGGCAGCAGGATACACCTTCTAAAAAAGACCATCAGGTTGAACAATGCCAATATGATAATAGTCAACAGAATTTTCCCCGCAGATTTTTTTTTTTTAAAAATGATAATGCCACACTGATTGATCTGATCATTTATAAGCAATAAACAGTGAACCAGGAACCATGCCAAAAAGAAAAAAATCACACGGATGACAGGAAGTAGTTCAAGGAAGTGCACACTAAGTCATTACAGAAACTGATACAAGGTGACACATGGAAACACCACCGCAGTCTGGGGTGCGGAACCGCCAGCAGCTGGCTTGCTGGAAACACCCGTGGTGCAGTGAATGAGAATGGTCCCCACAGGCTGTATGTTAGGATGCTTGCACCCCAGTGGGTGGAACTGCTTGGGAAGGATTAGGAGGTGTGGCCTTGTTGGAGAGGAGCTCCAGGAATCTGCCTGTCTCTGCCTCCAGGCACTGGGATGATAGCTGGGCTGCTGTGCCAGGCTCTTTATGTGTGTGTTGGTGTGCTGGAGATCTGAACTCAATCCACATGCTTATACAGTGAACACTTTACCAACTAAGCCATCTGCCCAACCTATAAAAAACAATGTATTCTTTAAAGTAAGTTACAGTCATAAGAGTTTTATATTATCTTGCAATAGAGAATCACTCACAGATAATTGTGGCACATACCAAAAATATTCATAGAAATAATGATTGCCATAGTTAACAACCAGGAGCCATGCAAACACTATCAAGAGGGAATAATAGTATGTTAATACAAGAGACCACCATATGGGGCTAGAGAGATGGCTCAGCAGTTCCAAGTACTTTCTGCTCTTACAGAGGACCCTGATTCAGTTCACAGCACCCTCACGGTGGCTCAGACCAGCCTGTAGTTCCAGTGCCAGGGGATTGATGCCCCCTTCTGGCCTCTGTGGGTACTACACACACACAGTGCATATACATACACACAAACACTCATATGTAAGGTAAAAATAAATCAATCTTTAAAAAAAGGAAAAAGACAGAGATTACCAGGTGAAAATCTGTTGGCTAGAGTTGCATACACCAACATATATATATATCAGTTTCCAGTTATAGCAATGTTCCTGGTACAATTCCACTGCCACGAAGCTCAGAAAGGTGCAAAAGTATCTAAGCACCAAGAAATATAGAGATATTTTCAATTGATGTTTTGGCACACATTTAAACGTTCACCTCCGGACCCATCTACTTACCTAAAAAAGCAAGCAATATGACTCACGAGAGTCAACCTCTCCTCACCCCCACTTCTCCACCTACTGCTGTGAAATTACCTCAGTGGGGAGAACATGAGAGTGTGTAGGGAAAGGCACTATTAGGGAATATTAAAATAAAAAATCCACAACTGTTAGGGAATATAAAATTTAAAACACAACTTTTGCATACAAATACATGACTATTTTCTCTTTGGTAAAGCGTCAGCAGCAATAGTCATGACCTTCCCAGCTGGGGTGCATATGCATCACTGAACTCCGCCCCCAACAAAAGGGGCGACATAATGATCACTAAGACTTAGTCAAATCATGACATACCTCATGCTTTAAATCTATGGTGAAGTCAGACTTCAGGGGCTCGCTCTTTAACCTCTTGGTAAGCCTAGAAAATAGAGACATTTGATTTCTTTTAGAAATAATCAATTTATAAGACTTTCTAATAATTCAAAACAGATTTGAAAAACAGATAAAAATTTTAAGATAAGAACATGTATGGGTTTGGAAGGAAAATACCCGTTTTCTTTCAGGTCACTTTTTTCTTTAAAAAACAAAATGTAGTCACAGTTCCTTTCCCAGAAAAAATAAAGTCCCACACTTCTGCCTGGCCTGGGGGGCTCTGCATCCACCAGCATCCAGAGTCTTAATCTCCCTATGCTCCCTGGACCACACCCTCCCTGCCCCATCCAGTCTGCTACATCCAGCCTTCACTGAGTAACCATTTTATTTTTAAGACCAAGCCTAAGCAACCATCTCTGGAAGGCTGCTCCTCACTGGCCTATCAGCACAAACACTGCCATGATCCCCGAGTGTGACAGTACCACATCAGAGGGAAAACAAGAATCTTCCTCTTCGCATAATTTAGACCAAGAACAAGCCAAATGAATTTCCACTTCTCTCACTGTGCTGGCTGTCTGTCTGTCTCTAACAAAGGACCTATTTTACATTTATTCAACATTGCAGGGAAAGGGATGGAGAACATCTCATCTTAATTTTTTAAATTCGTATTTATTTTATTTATATGGATGTTTTGCCAGCAGGTATGTCTGTGTACCACTTGCATGCAGTGCCCATAGAGGCCAGAAGGGGGCACTGAATCCCTTGCAACTGGAATCGCACGTGGTTATGAGATGCTATATGGGTGCTGGGACCAAACCAGGGTCCTCTGGAAGAGCAGCCAGTGCTCTTAACTAATGAGGCTTCTCTCCAGGCCTTTAATAAAATTTTACCAGAGTTTATTAGGAAATAATTTTCTGACCCACAGTAGAACACAATATCACAAACAGATGCTATCAACCTATATCCACATGCTGCTTCCAACATTTATGATGAACAGCTGTTTCCTTTATGGTTGCTTTCAAACTATTAGCTGCTTTCAGTGAGTTATCAACACATACACACACACATACACACACACATACACACACGTGTGTGTGAAACACGCACGGAGAGTTGGAAGGGGAGGTAGAGAAGGGAAGGAACAAGCTTTAATAATAATAGTTTACTAAATCTTGCCACAAAGAGTTAGCAATACTAGATGGGGCTACATTATCTTTTTGTTTTATTCCTTGTCTGCATCAGGGGGAAGCAAAATAGGACCAGAGTTTGGGTTTGTTGCTGTGGTAGAGTCTACTTTTTTTTTTTTTTACTTGATTGTTTTGCTGACAGGAGAAAAGGCAGGAGAGGGAAGAGACCATGGTTATGGATGACAGCTCTCATTCTCTGGTCACTATTCAGTGTGGTAAGGAGTAGATGACACTGAATGCTGAGGTCAACTGGTGCATGTTTCTCTATCTTGCCAGCATTACAGGGGGCATGCTGGGAGCTTTCTGAACTCCGTGTAAAAAAATCAGGCTCTTGACCCAAATCCCATCAGCCCTAGTTTACTGCAGCTTCTGATGAACATTTGTGTCCTTATATTCCTATGATGAATACGTAAAACTCCTCTTAGGACGAGGGGCTTTCATCTTTGGGGAGGTCAGTAGCCATCACAAAGGGGGTTGTAGCCATCTAAAAGAAGCCCAAGGGAGATGTGTTCTCTGTGGGTCCCTCACCTCTTATTCTCAAAGGGACAAAAAGGAATTTCCTAGCAGAATGTTTTAAAATTAAAGACACAGACTAGCCTCATGTTCCCAGAAAGACAGCACTTTCCTTCCCCCTCCCACCTGGGAGATTCCAAGCACAAGGACACTCAGCTCAGCCCAGCCAGCCACCTGGTACAGGCTGATAAAGATGGCCTGACTCAGGAACAGGGTGGCCTTGCTCTAAGAACAAAGAATTAGCTGACACAGCAGGATGGGACAGAGCAAAAGACCTTGCACCCATGCCAAAGCAGCTTCAAAACGCCTCTTTGTAGTTATACCTTTAAAAGCCTACCCCACAGAGGAGCTACAACTCCTCACTACCTCAATGCAGTGTGGGTTAGAGATGGGTTCCAAACTAGTTTGTATTACACTAAATAAACCTTGCTTATTACAGTCTGAGCCTCTCTGGGAGTCTCTCTGGGGGTCGTAATCTGGGCACAACATTCTCTTCAGAGGTCACAGTGAGGGGTGTTAGTGCTAAACTACAGGGCAGACATTGCCAGCTACCAAAACTGTAAATTCCTTCATCATGAACTTCCCAGCCTCCAAATACTGTGGAATAATCTTTTTCTTCTGTGAAGATAAGTCTTTGCCAAGGCACCTTCTGATTGGCTTGATAAAGAGCTGAATGGCCAATAGCTAGGCAGGAAGTTAGGTGGGACTTCTGGGCAGAGAGAGAAGGAGAGGAGATTAAGGAGATGCCAGAGGACACGGAGAGGAAACAGGAGGTGCAAGATAAAAGAGAGGTAAAAAGCCATGAAGCAAAACATAGATTAATATAAATGAGTTAATTAAGTTACAAGAGCTAGTGGGACAAGCCCAAGCTATAGGCTGAGCTTTCATAATTAATAATAAGTTTCCGTGTTGCTTTTTTTGGGTGTGTGAACTGGTAGCCCAAAGAAAAATCTGTCTACATCTGAACTTACAGACATATACCTTTCTTTCTTACAAATGGCCTGGCTTGTGGTATTCTGTTATAGCAATCCAGGCCAAGATAACTACACACCCAGCTACCACAATGAAACCCTGAGTTCTCCCCATCTCAGCTTACGCTTGGCCAGAAGAGGAGATGGGAAGACACTCTAGAAGCTGTACCTGGCTGTCTCCCCATCCACAACTGAGTTCAATGGGCTCCATGTACCCACATGCATACGTGTGCACACACACACACACTCATTATACACACATGCACAACCTTCTAAAATACAATAAAAATAAAACAAATAAAAACTAATAATTACATATTGTAATCATTTAAAAAGCTCAGAGGAAAGGGGTTTGGAAGTTCTTACCATAAATGATAATATTTTAGAAGACAAGTGTGTATACCCTAGATTATATTAATTTTTATTTTGTGTGTACGAGTATTTTGTGTGCATGGATGTTAAGTATACCATGTGTATACACTGAGTACCTAAGGAGGCCAGAAAAGGACATTTGATCCCCAGGAACTAGAGTTACAGGTGGTTATAAGCCTACATGTGGGTGCTGGGAATCGAACCTGGGTCCTCCAAGAGCAGACAGTGCTCTTAACCTCCAAACCATCTCCCCAACCCCTGTACAGCCTGACTGAAACATTACACAGCCTCTGCGCACACGGAAGCACTGTACGTGATGATCAGTGTGTATAATGTTATGTGCCACTTAAAAAACTAACTGAATTTAAAACCTCTAGTGATAGTCAACAGCAGTTCAGGAATTTCCCACATTACTCCAAAAAGATGGAGAAACACGGTGCCAGATAATTTTCTGCATTCGGTGTCATCTGTTCTTTGCCACAGTGAAAAGTGGCCAACCAACTCCAATTTTAATTAAAACTGTGCAGGCTGGATAATCGCCCGCCACTGAGCTACACCCCTGTAGAAAGGAGGCAGCTGTGGAGTCTATACTGGGACGGAGAGAAATTACAGTGTACAAAACAACCAAACGTGAACTGCATCAGGCAGGTATTTAGGACAGCTACGAATTCACATGTATGTGTTCCTCTACAGTGGCCCAAAACACTTTCAAGGACCCAAATCCTAGAAATAGGACATGCAATGAAAAATTAGAGAAACCCTTCCATCTCTGAAGATAACAAAGGTCATTGATGTTTTCCAGTCTTCCATCTTCCAAAGAGTAAAAGGCGCATAGTTAATATAAATTAACAAAAACCTGAAGACAACCACATTTCTCCTCAGTTGAACTCAGTCACCTTCGCTCTCCATGCCACACTATGAAGTGCCTTGCTGCAGCGAGGCACACAAATAGCCAGACATGATTGCCCAGGGCATCTTCAGGAGCTGGCCTGAGACATGATAGCCCAGGGAGCCTTAGGGAGCTGGCCTGTGACATGATTGCCCAGGGCGCCTTCGGGAACGGGCCTGAGCCTGGCCATGCAGCATCTACATATCCGTTCCCTTAATTAGCATCCTCTCCAATCCTTGCAGCACTGTTTCATATTACTGGTGATCAAAGGTACATGGTCATAAATGAGGTCCCTGCACAAAGGTCATGCTTCCTCCCCATTCTCTGGCCCTTTGCTACCCTCCCTTAGTCTCCTGACTTATTAGTCACTTTATTTTGCCAGAAACTATGAGGAAGCAGACAGGAGGGATGTGATGTATCCCCCAGGGCTTCATAAGGGACCCAGCTGAGGCAAGACCCTCCTGTCCTTCGCTTTTTTCCCCTCCCGTGGAACACCTCCGGCTGAAAATCTAATCTGAGAACCCAAGAGTCATCAGTAATAAAACTCAGTGACATAACACACACACCCCAAAATGTCTAATAAGCTCTTACTTATTTACAAGAGGGATACTAAGGGCCCAGCCAGCAGCGAAGTCAGGATATTTAAAGGCTGTAGGGTTCTCAGAGAAGGCGTAATGGTGAACGATCGTTGATTCTTCATCGTGCAAAGCTTTTCCTAAAAACCACTCCTGTTAAATAAAAAGATAAAACATCATCACTTTTGATAAGCCATTTAATATTCAGACTGAAAGCAAAGTTATACCACCTGAATTAGTTAACTAAAATATTAAAGCTAAACTATTTAGTTAACTAAATATCTTAGCAGGTGAAGTTAGCATAAATTATGTATTTCTGTAGAGTCCAAATAAAAATATAATTAGCACAAGTATGATAATAAGTCTATCACACTCTTTGTAGCTAAAATAACTCAGAATCAGGTCACTGGTGTGAAAACTATTAGCCATCATTATATTATAAATATAAGATTTTTTAATTTTCAAAAACAGTCTTGTTGCCTAAATTCTTGTGGGCATACATGTGTACCATAAATATAAGAATGTTTTCTTAATTTTAAATTGCCTTATTTATTTAGATTGTGTGTGTGTGTATGTGTGTATATGTGTGTACATGTGGTAATCAGAGAACAACTGTGGGTCCTTGCATGCAAACTTAGACAATCAGTCTTGGCTAGAGGTGCCTTTACCCCGAGCTGTTTTGCCAGCCTGAGTGCTCTATTACAGGATCTCTCACATATAAATATAAAAGATTTATTTATTTTTATTTTATATGAACGAATCTTTTGCTTGTGTGTTTATCTATGCACCACATGCATGCAGTGCCCACAGAGGCCAGAAGAGGGCGTCAGATCTCCTAGAACTGGAGTTACAAATGCTTGTGAGCCAGTGGATGCTGGGATTCCAATGTGGGTCCTCTGCAAGAACAGACAGAGCTCTTAACCACTGAGCCATCTCTCCAGCCCCAATCATAAAAGGGTTTTCAATGGATCTTTGAAAACTTCCTTCCAGAATCATATTCATTCATTCATTCACTCAACATTTATCAAGAACCCACAACAAGCAGGGATGTACTTGCAATACAGAAGGGATAGAAATTAGAGAAAGCGCAATAACTGATGGGGGCAGGGTGGGGCTGCCCTGGAAAGCGAGGGAAATCTCTTAAGACAGACAAACAATAGTGAAATAACATCAAGAAGCCCATGGTAAAAAGAAGAACCTAAAAAAGAACAGTAAATATAGTCATGGTGAAGTCCCTGGAATGATAAGACCTCCCCCGGCCCCGCTCCAGGAACCTGGCACATAGTAGGTGTGGGGAACCTCATAAGAAAGAGGCAGCCGGGCTGGGCTGGGTTCCATGTGCTAGACTCGAGCAGCTAAAGGAATATTATTGTGTTCAAGAGCAATGAAAAACTTCCACATCCAGCTACAACAGGATGTCCTGGCTCAGACCTCCACAGCCACTGAGAAAAATCAAACACAGGAGACACGCGGCCAGCAAATGATGGGATGTGTCAGACAACAGCACAGACAGGTGGGACAGGAAGAGCCGCTCCCAGACCTGGAAGCCACGCTGTCAGGACCCCTCCCCATACTGAGCTGTCACTACTAAACCTCCATGACAACACTGATGCTTTACACAAAACATATCATCATATTTTATCTCCTAATTACAATGCCCAGCTATTACAAAGCACATACGTTAGTCTACTAATATTTTTATTGAGGTGATAAATTATTTCAGGAAGCACTGAATGAAGACTGTGGAAAGAGCCATACATCTTCCTTCCTAGAGAATGGCTCTCTTAGGGGCTTCATGGAAAGAACAATAATAAAAAGGAGAAAACTGGAAAGATAACTGATGATAATCTACTAGGATCACTTTTAACCAGCACATGCCTCATTGCTGTTAAAAATAAATCAGAGTTAATACGCCTCATCAGACACACCGATATTAAAGGCATGCTACAGAGTGGAAAAGATGGGGTTCAAACAATATAGGGGAGGCACTTTAACGTTGGTGACTATTAAACTTATACATTTAAAACACTGAGCAAGAGCCTATGTTTGCATTTGTAAGAATGACGCGGAGATAACAATGAAAACAATGCCAGAATCAAAATGCCCAGGCCCCCATGCGTGACAGTTATTTTGATATAGCTTATTTGTGTCAGTATCGGCTTCTTTTTCCTCCAAAGATTTCAAACAGTAGAGGAAAAAAGCCCCACTGGTTTGAAATGACCTCAACATTATGTCATCTATATTCTGTCACGCCACTTTCAAAAGAAATAAATCCTAGCATTTTCTTTTCTCCACAATGCAGAGTTCAGAAAGGAAGGGCAAGGTCTCCCTTTGCCTCCGTTCTGAACTTGCTTCTTGTGAACTCGCTTTGAACTTTTTCCATTTGTTACTCTCATTTTCATTAAAAAGACACTGTGAGTCACCATCTTCCCAGGGAATCAGAACCATTGGTAACAGGGCAAGAGTCTCCAGGTGATACAAACAGCGTGGAAGAGGTCAGAACCCCAACATTCAAGTCAGAAGGAAACAAAAGTCTCACAGATGGTTTGTGTTTGCAGCGAGGCCCATAGCTGGGGAATAGCATCATCCGGAAGGGCTGGACCAAACATGCTCCTAACCCTTCTCTCCCCTAATGGCCATCCCATGCAGGCTTATCCGTGACTTCTCAGAAATCGACAGCAGAAAGAAATCCCAATGGGTCCTTCCAACACTTAAAAGCCTCCAAACTCAGTGGTTTTCATGGCAGTAATGCACTATGCAGTGTTTGGGAAACCACACAGCCTGTATTTCTCAGACACTGGGTCCCCACACTCCTTTCTGGAGAGAGCCTCTGGGTGGATGGAGCCAGTTCCTAAGAATACCAGGAAGGTTCCAAGTCCTCTTACCCCAAGTGATCAGATTGTGAGTTGAGGATGTAGATATCAGACCCAGGAGCTTAAGACATCAAAATATTCAGTTTGAGAGTTGGAGAGATGACTCAGTGGTTAAAAGCACTTCTTGCTGCTACAGAGGACCTAGGTTTGGTTCCCAGCACCCATGTGATGTCTCACAACCATCTGTAACTCCAGTCCCAGGGGATCCAATGCCCTCTTCTGGACTCTGTGGTGCACACACATACATGTAGGCAAAACATCCCCACACATAAGATAAAATAAAATATAAATAAATAAAAATTCTTCTGCATGTTATGTGTGTGCCCTTTCCTGATGGGAAAAAAATAGCTTATTTAATTACACACCTATGAAAACTTGGTGGATAACACTAAAAAGGTGTTTTTAACCTCCTTATACTGCCAACACATATAAATGTATATTTTTCACATAAAATGGTTCATCTTATGTTCTCCATACGCTATAAACCTCAGAGAATTTTACAACACAGCTTTCAGAAATCAAGCTATTATTTCCAATACCTTTTAATCAAAATCACATTTTCTCTGAATTATTGTCCCCCAAGTCAAACATGGTTTCGAAGATGTGCTCACCTTAGATGGGTCATATCGTCTAAGTGTTTCTAGGAGTCTGTGGATTTGTATTCTTGTCTCTTCTTCACAGAAGAATATCCACGCTGAATTCTTGCTATATGTTACAGAAAAGCTGATGGGAAGAAACAGGTTAATGCCCATGGATTCACGGTATATATTTTGTATAATACACGAGATGAATTACAGTAAGATATTGTTTTGTTTTTGTTTTTCAAAAGAGGGTTTGTCTGTGTAACAGTCCTGGCTGTCCTGGAACTCACTCTGTAGACCAGGCTGGCCTTGAACTCAGAGATCCACCTGAGTCTGCCTCCTCAGTGCTGGGATTAAAGGCATGCACCACAACCACCTGGCTCTAGGAAATGGGTGAAGGGGAAGGCAAGATGTCTGGACTGTCCTGTTCTCTACACAGTCCCCTTGTATCTTAGCTTTGTGTCTTAGCTTTGACTGCAAGGCAAGCCAGGGACTAAAGGACTCCAGAAGAAGAGAATGCTTACAATTCACTCTGCCCATAACATCAGTTTAGAAGAACAATTTCAAACATGAATTTGAAGCATTTCATCATTTAAGAAAGAAACACACCCAAAGCTAAAAACTATGGGTCTGGAGAGATGGCTCAGCAGTCAAGTGCATTGGTTGCTATGGCAGAGGGCCTGGGTTTGAGTCCCAGCATCTACATGGCTGCAGTCAACTGTCTGTAATGCCAGCTCCAGGGGATCCAATGCCCTCTTCTGGCCTCTGTGGATACTGCATGCAGGTAGTGCACATACTCACAAGTAGGCAAACAGTTATACATATAAATTAAAGTAAATTATTTTTGAAAAGAAAATAAGCAAAAACAAACTATGATTAAGAACCAATCATTGAAAAAAATCTACTTAATCCAGTAATCACAAAATTTAAAACTCAAATTTACTTCACCCAGCATCTCAAGAAACATATCACCTCTTAATAATTTGAAAAACCTTACTAAGAAGTACAAGAGTGTGGAGGCCCAAATGCCAATGATTGAAACTGTTTAAGTTAATGGTACCTACTGAGGTAACAAGGGAAGGATGGTCCAAGCACCTTCCTGCTTCGCCAGCTGATGGAGAAGGAGGACTCTGGGAAGATCCTGAAAACATAACAATCAAAGAGGAAAGGTAAGACTACAACAGCCCTTCGAAAAAAGGCCAGATGGCACTGTGGTTCCGAGAGCTGACATGCTGAGCAGCATTCTGTTTCCCGCTTTGCTTCATGGGCTACGCCATGGACGCACCTCAGAGGAGATCAACCAACTCCCCTCCCCTCCCCCAGACCCCAAGAGTGTTCATGGAGCTAACTGGAGGTTTGTAAATGTAATCAGAGAGAGACGCTCCCAGGGTTGTTTGTCAGGGATAACTCGGGGGCGCAGAAACAAACTTTTACACACATGGAAGCAAAGCATGTCCTGTGAAGCCCTCTGTCTGAGCAAAAAGATGCACTGTCCCATCTATCGTATGCCATCTTCTTGCTTAAAGTACCCAAATTACCCCTAAAGATATTTAGCACCACAGAAACACCACTCTAAGTCTAAATGCTAGTGATATCAACCTTAATTACTCAGGCAGTAGGAATGGCTTAGTGAAAGACCTACAAATTGAGAAACACAGAGGCACTAAAGAGCCTAAAATAACGCGCCATGGCTACATAAATATACATGGATACAGACAAAGCATAATGAACTCAAGGCTGTGCATATTAACTTGAAATTTCACTCTTATTTGCTATATTTCAAGTAGTTGGGAAAGCCAACGGTCAGAATTTCTTATCTCACATGCTTGAGCCTTCGCCCCCGGCACACGCTATTGTGTCTCCAACTGCTATACCTGTAAAATGAATCCATGCTGACGCCCAACAAAGACTTTAAGGACGAATTCCTAAACAGCTGGAGTGCTAGGGGGACAGCTGCACCCACCACTGCACCACCCATACACGCCGCACTGGAGACACAGGGCAGCAAAACAATTTAGACTCCACGCCACTCTTCCGGTACATATAAATTTATTATTGAAGAAGACGTAGATTTTAAAATAAATTGCTGCCACTGGATATCAAATTCACCTCATTTCCTTCTTCTATAGAGTATTTGTTTCAATTTTCATGTACAAATTCAAAAACACAATCAAAAGTCAGATCAGACACACGATATGACAAGTTCAGAAAAAAGCAAGCCTAAAGGCTGAATTAACAGTTATCCAAGAAAGAACAAAATCAATAATTCAGGGCCTCTCTTCCGATGCTTCTGAATTATGTACAAATTTCTGTCACCTTTTAAAAATTGTAATGTATGCACATATGCATATATATTCATATATAAGAGCAAAAATCATGTATAAACTAATGACATTAATATTTGCATAATACTAAAATAATTATATGTGGATGGTAATGTGAACTAAATAAGAAGTATAGAAATGCTGTTAAAATCTTGAGATGGAAAGTAAGTGCTAATGAGTCACAAAGTAGCCATTAAAATTATGATAAAAGTTAGCCAGGCAGTGGTGGCACATGCCTTTAATTCCAGCACTAGGGAAGCAGAGGCAGGCAGATCTCTGGGTTTGAGGCCATCCTGGTCTACAGAGTGAATTTTAGGACAGTCAGAGATACCCAGAGAAATTCTGTCTTGAAAAGCAAAACAAAATAAAATTATGATAAAAGTATTATAACAATGGAAGCATCTTAATGTCAAATGGAGAAACTGGTATGAATCCTACAATAAAGCAACTTCCTGTGTGAGCAGGAATTGAAGGAACCAGGAAGTGACAAAGTTTGTTTTGTAATGACAGGATGATGAGCTACGTGTTTCCAAAGGCTTCAGTAAACTTGGCATATGATTATACCTTTTTTGTAAATTGAGATGTGTCTTACTTTTCTATTGCTGTGATAACAACATGACCAAGGCAACTTATAAAAGAAAATGCTTAATTTGGGCTTACAGTATTCAATGAACATGTCTGTGTGGGTTTAAACCCCACTCCTTGTACCGACTTCTGTCTTCATTGCTTTTGTATCGCTATGATAAGACACCATGACCAAGGCACCTTATAGAAGAAAGCATTTATTTAGGGTTCACAAATTTTAAAAGGTTAGCATCCACAACAATCATGACTGGGATTGTGGCAGGAAGGCAGCAGTTGAGAGGTCACATCTTGAGAAAAAAGTACGAGGCAGAAAAAGCTAACAGGCAGTGGAATGGGCTTCTGAAACCTCAAAGCCACCCTCCGTGTCACACCTCCTCCAACAAGAGCACACCTCCTAATCCTTCCCAAAGAGTTTCATCAACTGGAGACTGATTATTCGAATATATGAGCCTAGGGTGCCATTCTCATTCAAACCACAAGAGGAATGGACCATTCCTCACATTTTCACTCACAAAAATGTATTCCACATCCCAGTTGTGGGACATGCATGGTACCAACATGTAGTCCCAGACTTCCCTACCAATGGCAAGACCACTCTGCTGGTAGAAGCTTGATACCAGCTTATAAATGACTTCTACCACAATACAAATTCAGCAAGAGTTTGCTCAGCCCAAAACAGCAGTCAAATCTTCTTCTGACACGGATTCTATGGATTAACAGTGAACTAAACCTACTCCTGACTTCATTATTTTTAATTCACTAAATTGTCTAATATGTCTCTTATCTACTTCTATTTGTTACTGCAAGAAGGGCCAGGCTTCTGTCTTTGTTTTGTGTCTGTGTATCTCTAAGACGTATTTAATAAACACGTGTCTTGTGGATTACAGTCCCTGACTATGCGCTCAAGAGTGACAAGCAGGCTCCAGCTGCCACACTCATTAACCTCGTCCTGAGTGCTGAGAGAGCAAGGCAAGCTCATCTTAATTATAAAGAAGTTTTAGTCTACTCTAGTCAGAAGTCCAAGAGCTTTTATTTTTGTCACATACTCAGATATATCATCATCATCATATATGATAGAAACAGATACATACAGCTTCTAAATAATCAAAAGTCACAATAGGGGCTGGTGAGGGAGTTGAGCAGGTAAAGGTGCTTGCTGCTCAACCCTGACAACCAGAATTCAATCCCTAGAACCCATATAAAGGGAGAAGAAAAGAACCAGCTCCATGAAATTGTCCGCTGACCTCCACACACATCCTAGCACCTGTGATGCCCCCGCACACACACACAAGCAGGCACAATTATATCAAATGAATTGTTTTAAAAGGTCACAATAAGATTTTCTATCAAATGATTCAATCTGTGTTTAATCCATCACTACAAGATTTAGGTCACCTTTAAAGGTGTTAGGTCAGCAGCTCTAGGCACCTTGAGACACAAAACAAATGGTTTTAATAAGCCATTGGAAAGAGAGCAGTTTTTGGAGCCAGAGAAGCAACAGAAGGGTAGAATGCTTGCCTAGTATAACCAAGACCCTGGATTTGATCTCCAGCACTGAAAAGTAAAATTAGAAGAAGAAAAAAATTAAAAAGAGGTGCTAGGGAGAAGGCCTAGTGGGTAAGAGTGCTCACTGAAGGAAACATGAGACCCCGATCTTAATTCCACAGCATACACATAAAAGCCGAGCAGGGCTGTGCATGGCTGTCACCCCAACTATGTATGGAAAGCAGAGAAAGGAGTCTGCTGCCTATCCAGCCTAGCAGAAGAAACAGCAAGCTCCAGGTTCAGTGAGAGTTCCTGTCTCAGAGGAATAAAAAAGAGTGAGAGGGCAGGACCTCACACCTTCCTTTGGCTTAAACAGGTGTGTGTACCCATAAACACACACCCAGACACTCATACATGCACACACCCACCCATGTACACAGACCCACAAACATGCACATGCACAAACATATGCACGCACATGCTCACAAAAAGGAAAGAAAATTCATTGTTGAGAGCCACTCATGGCTCGTGCCTGCAATCCTAGCTCATAAGAAGCTGAGGCAGGAGGACTACTGCCAATTCAAGCCCAGCCTGGGCTACACTGTGAGTACCAAGTCTATGAGAAGATAAGGAGGAGGGAGAAGGAGGGAGGCAGAAGAGAGTTTCCAAATAAAAAAAATCAAGAAAAGAAAATGCTGTGTATAGTTATTCTGAGGACAGTAGAGGGGCTCCCACAATCTAATGCCACCTGGCCCCTAGCCATGCCACTATTTCAAATCTAAGAGGCTATGCAAACATGTGCAGCCAGAGAGATGAGGCTCTAACAGAAGCAGCATAAAGGGATGAGGAATGCCGCTGATCAAATGTGGGTAAGTGAAAGGGTAGGGGAACCACAAAGAGACATTTAACCCGTCAATACAATCCCTGTATTTGAACCAAAGCACACTTCTGCCTCAGCGGTACCTCCTGGGTGTCACCATCTCTGTGAAGACAGTCCCCTAGATGATGCCTTCGCTCTTCCTTTGAACTCATCTGTCACAAGAAACGGGCTCATACTTAAAGCAGGTAATGATTACCGATAACAAACAAATGTAAAGCCATGGCTCTAACTCACTGGTGGGTCCCAGGACATAACCTATTCATCTTCCTCATTTGGAAAGGGGCCTTGAGGTCAGTGTCACAGTAGAGAAATGACTTATTTGTCTGATTGATTTTGTTTGGTGGCACTGGGGATCAGACCTGGGACTTTGCACATACTGAGCAAGTATCCTACCACTAAGCTACATCCACAGCCCAAGACCACTACTCTTAACATAGAGGGGAGCCATGAAGATTTCATATCTAGAGATATTAATGGGACAAATAAAGAGGCTAATATGTGAAAATACATCAAGGCAAATGAAAATTTAAACTGTTGTCAATAATTTTAACCTTTCATAGATTTAGCTTTGTACCACTTTCATCTTCCTGCCTCTGTCTGGAAAAAAAAAAAGTTCAATGATTTAACTCAATTGCTCATCTTGCCATTCAAAATTTTATTTTATATGTATCTGTTTGTGCCTACACGTATGTATGTGCACCATATGCATGCAGGAGACATCATAGGCCAGAAGAGGGCGTTGAATCCCCTGGAACTGGATGTGAACCCTTGTGTGGATGCCGGGAACTGAACCCAGGTCCTCTGCAACAGTGGCCAATGCTCTTACATGCTGAGCCAGCTTTCCATCCCCTGGTCTCTTTGTCCATAGGTATTTCTCAGTCTTTGTGATTTGCCCTTACCTTCTTTTACTGGCCTAAGCTTTGAAGAACAAAAATGGTTTCCTAACCCCACAGTGCAGAGCCGAGTGCTAGATCAGACAGCAAACACCAAGACATTTGTAAGTATTAGGTAAAGAGGCTAAGATACCAATATCTAACTCCAACTCTTGTATAGCCCTGGGGCACTGAACTGAGCTGACAGACCAACAAGTAAACTATAATAAAAATCCACATCTGCTTATTATTATAACTCCTTCTGTAAGAGATATATACTTATTGTCATAATGGGACTACATGATATGCTTCTTGGAACATATATGAGACAGATTTATACTCTTTAAAATATAGTGTTCATTTATAGGTTAGAACATTATGAGTGACAGTATACTAATATTCTTTCCAAGAACCCAACTATATGTATATATATGTGTGTGTGTGTGTGTATATATATCCTCCATATATCTGTCTTAATCATTAACTTTTCCAGAAAGAAAATGTATTATAGCATTATAAATTTTATTTATAAGCTACGTACTTTGAACTGAACTACTAAATATATTTTTATAGCACATATATATTTAACTAATCATTTCCTCATAAAAGCAGTAAACCTTGGTGTTTAAAAACCCGATTTTTGGAAGCCAAGTATTTCCATCTGAATCTTAGCTCTTTTTCCCCTCTCAGCCATGTGACCCTCAGTAAGTTCCCTGCACTAGCTGTGGGCCTGTTATTTCCTGTGATGAGCTAACACAATAGACAGGGAATAAGTGAATTATTACATGGAAAACCCTTAATTAACTGTTAATATTGTTGTTTGACAGTATATTTTGAGTGTCTACTATGCACCAGATATGCTGGCTTGAATGAGATGAGGATGTCCCTACATGCTCATGTATCTGAACACTTAGTCCCCACTTGTTGGTAGCACTGTTCACTGTTCAGGGAGATCTAGGAGGTGTGACCTTGCCGGAGAAAATATGCTACCACAGGCCAGCTTTAAGGATTCAAAACCTCTGTACCATTCCCAGTATTCTGCCTCTGTCTCCACCCATCCATCCTTCCATCCCTCCCTCTCTCCCGCACCCCTCTTTTCTATATTTGTCCTTCAAAATACGAGCTCTCAGCTTGCTGTTCCAGCCACCATGCCTGCTGCCTGCCACCTGCAGCCACGCTGTCCTCACCATCACGGACTCCCTCTGGAATCACATGCCCACACAGTCTCTTTCTTTCATAAGTTGTGTTGTTTGATCACAGCACCAAAAGTTAACTAGCATACCAGGCCTGACTATAAGATCGCTATCAAGAGCTGCTAAGAGAGCAACGAAGTACCTGCTCACTAGGGTCTCACATTCCAGTAAGGGTCAAGCCACTCAGAAACAAACCTACAGGAGAGTTACAAGAACCTGTGCTAGGGCATAGTACCAACGTAAAAGACTGGCCTAAGAGGCTGCTGTTCAGTAAGGAACAAAGAATGACAGCCATGCAGACCTGCTGATGGGTGTGGCTGGCCTGGTTCCACCACAGATGGTACAGGCAAATTACTCACCTCTGAACAGCGGGCTCCTTTCTGCAAAATGCTAGCTGGCTGGGAGTGAAATGCATGCACTCCTGCCTGCAAACAGCAAAACATAGCGCAGAACAAGGGCCCAGAACAAGAATGACGGTGATGTATACCCGGAGAAAACCAGTTAGGATTCCAACTGTCTCCACCCCAGGCCTAGTCCTACCCACTAGATGTCTCGCTGGTCCCTTATGCGCCACCTTCTCACACACGAGCTCAGCTCCTCAGCTTGGAGTAGCACATTTTTTCCCTCTTCATCTACGCATACATTCAATCAAACCTCTTCTCCTGCTTCCATCCACAGGAGCCCAGCAAACTTACAAACTCAAGGCTTGCTTCAAATGCCGTAACTTTGGCATGTCTTTCCAGGTGTGGCCAGACACGTCCTTGCCTGTGTTCTTAGAGTCTTACGTTTGTATAGAGCCATGGTAGCAATTCACCCAGCTGGAGGCACGCGTTCCCCTCGGTACAACAGGTACCCTTGACACAGAGCAGGGTACAATACCCAAAGAAATGCAACCAAGAGAGGCTGCTCCTGCCGACATCACCTCATCATCTGTGTGTGCACACCCACAGGTACTGACTCTTAACCTGGTCCTCCTGTCTCCACTGATACCGACACTGATGTTACCTCTCGAGGACAGAGTCCTAAAGCAATCTGCTTTCTCAGGGCCCTGACTCCAAACCCTACATGGCAACATCCCACTGGCCACGCTGGATCACAGGGCATCTTGCATACCCTGTGGTATTTCATTGGTGCTTTAGCAAATAAAGCTTGCCTGGAGATCAGAATGGAGAGCTAGCCACACTAGTTAGCCATAGAGGCCAGGTGGTGGTGGCACACACCTTTAATCCCAGCACTCAGGAGACAGAGGCAGACAGATCTCTGTGAGTTCAACGTCATGCTGAACTACACAAGATTGAATCAGTCTAAATGAGAAACAGAGCCAACCAGTGGTAGCTCACACCTTTAATCCCAGTCCCAGGGAGGTGGAGACTGAAAGTGATATGGCTTAGCGGAGAGAGGAATGTAAGGGAGGAGGGGCAGGAGCTCAGCATTCCGTCTGAGGATTTGTAGGGAACAGAATCGCCTTTTGGTCTGAAGAGTCGGTAGAGGTAAGAACTAATGGCTGGCTGCTCTGCTTCTCTGATCTTTCAGCATCAACCACTATATATGACTGACTCTGGGTTTTTGTTATTAAGACCAATTAGAATTCATGCTATAACATACCTAGAAAAACGGAGCATCTGCCCCTAATTCCTTCATGGCCTTTCTCATTAGCCTCAGCTGCCACTTTGACATAGCCTACAGGTCTCTGAAGGAGCCTCAAAGGAGGGACTGTCCAGGTCAGACTGTCCTACGCTCATGCCTGTAAGAGACTGTCTTGACTGATGGTTGACATGGGAGGACCCAGTCCACTGTGGATGGCACCAGCCCTAGGCAGGTGAGCCTGGGATGTATAAGGAAGCAGACTGAGCAAGAGCCAGGGAGCAAGCCAGCAAGAGTGTTCCTCCACAGGTTCTCCTTCAAGTTCCTGCTTCGGTTCCTGCCTTGACTTCCCTCAGTGATGAACTGTGAAGCAGAAGTCAAAGAAACCCTGTCTCCTCCTAAGTTGATTTTGGTCACCATATTTAATCACAACAATAGGAAGCAAATGAGAACAATGGCCAAGTCCCAGGCTTCTCCAGACTCACACAGGACAGATATCTAGGCCAGTAAATACTTCAGGTACTGGCAATCCAAAAGCAGATAGTAAACATTAACGAGATGGTTTCTCAACCATAAGAGGATGTCCCTGCTGCTGGGCAACCCCCACCTTGAGTCACAGTGTTCTATTTCCTGGGCTGCATGAAATGCACTAGGTAAAGACATGTATGTATATAGATGTTTCTGAGTTGGTAATGGCTGAGCAGGTAAAGGCTCTTGGGCACCAAGCAAGATGGCCTGAGGTCAATCCCTGGGACCCGCATTATGGAAGGAGACAGCTGAGCCCAGCAAGTTGCCCTGAGTTCCATGTGCACACAGCAAGGCAGTAATGCATCAGACACAGCACAAAATAAATAAATAACATAATGACATCTTAAAGCATTAAAATGAATAAAAGATGCCTTTAAGAATTATAGATGTGAATTTTAAAAGAATTATTTAGTGAATTTATTTTAAAAAACTATTTTTCTCCTGGAATATTTTGCTCAGATACTTGCAAAAAATGCTTATTAATAATAATACTTATTATTATATATTTTATCATTGTATATTATTAACAATATATTATTGTATGAAATAAATATTTATTAATATTTATTCATAAACTGGATACTAGATATCCAGCAAATGAAAGGATGGATAATTTCTTATTCAACAGCAGTGTAATAAGTCTCCAGTATTATAAAAAAGACCTTATATGACAAATTAACATACATCAATCTCGACCCAAAAGAAAGGGTCCTGAGTAATGAAGCACCCATCTTGAAAGGAAAGCATAGTGATAGCATCAGAAAGCAGAGGCAAAGCATGCATGGTGGCGCACGCCTCTAATCCCAGCACCAGGAGGCAAGGGCAAGTGGTTCTCTGAGTTCGAAGTCAGCCTGGTCTACAGAGTGAGTTCCACACCAGCCAGGACTACACAGAAAAGACTGTATCTAAAAAAGGAAAAAAAAAAACAGAAAAAGAAAAAAACTAAGGCAATAAAATCGCACTGCTGATGCTCAACAGTAACCTTCTAATGAAGTGCCTCACACTGTCTCCCTGCCAATAAAATAAATTTCTAAAATTACCAAGTGTGAGGCCATCCTTCTCCAGGCTCTTCGAGCCAGACTCTGCCAGCTCACCCGGCTTGTTTTATGGAGATGGGGTTGTTTTAATCTAATGAGCCACGGCCTGACTAACACGGCTCCAGAAAATGGCAATTTCCACAACTTTCCGTGAACAGGCAAAAGGAATAATTTATTGGCAAGGCCGAGGTTTTAAATAAGGCTTAGAGTCTCCCCACAATAAAGGCAGTGAAATTAGAAGCTATATGGGTAGGAGTGGAGCAGGGGAGAGGGCTCCAACAGACTGGCGCAGACCCGCTGTGACCCAAAGCAGAATGATCTGCCCGGACCCAAGTCAAGCATCTCTTGCCTGCAGTGTTTTCTCAACTGGTAGATTGCCTGGAGAAAGGAAAGTCTACTTTGTCACCAGTTCAGCCCGTTCTTTAGCCTGTGGCATGATTCTAGGCTTCGTCTCCGCTCCCCCAACCCCCACCTACCCAGTCCTCTTACAGTCGCTTACTTCCTTGACCCCCACCTACAGTGACCTTTTCCTTAT
Source organism: Ondatra zibethicus (assembly GCA_004026605.1). NCBI lineage: Eukaryota > Metazoa > Chordata > Mammalia > Rodentia > Cricetidae > Ondatra > Ondatra zibethicus. Next base: position 21,282 of record PVIU01000854.1, read on the forward strand.
ACTACACTTAAGGGACATTCTCATCACAGCGCCTTCCAGGATGCCTGGACGATGCATGATGTCATTAAGCTTCACGTCTCCTTTCCTTTGCCCTTACAGTGAAACAAACCCTTCCGTCCCCATCATCTTAGGCAGCTTCATTTGGTAACTAGATGCCACATTCTGGCAGGTTAAAAAAAAAAAAGGACTCAGGTGACAGCCCTTTTCTTTTCTGTGTCCCAACATAGCTGTGACAAACAAGAAAAGGAGCCTCACACAAGCAATTCCTTTGAGAAGGAATTGTGCTGGGTTAAAGATCCAAAATTCAAATCATAATTGGCGCCAGATGCTGCGGACCTGACGTGTATTTAAACAGAAGTCGTCTCTGGCCCTGATTTACTGGGAGGCACCACGTAAGTGCTCCCCAGGGCCCTTCCTCACTTAGCTCTTGGCCTGCAGGCCTCTAAGAGAGGCGATCTCACCACTTCACGGCCCTTCTCCAGCTGCAGAGCAGGGAAAGAAAAAAGAGAAATCTGGAGGGGAAATGGCACGACTTCAGAATCTGCATCTGTCTCCCATAGAGTTGGGGACTTCATATTTCATCAGCCATGGTCCCCACCGCACCAGCATTTTTCTCCCTCCATTCTAACCTGAAAGGAACCGAATTTACGTCCAGCACAGGGCTGCTCCACCCCGCGGATGACTGTACAAATGCCAGAACCCGCGAGGCAGCCCAGAGTATAGCTTTCTGAAAACCCACGTGGTTACCTCCCAGATCTGTAATCTAAATCCACATCATTCAGCTGATTTTCCCTCTCTGCCACCTAATTTCACAGAACTCTCACCCCTCCATTGGCTCCAACCTCAAATGCAAAACTGGTACAAACCAACTCACTCTCTACACTGGTCCCTGTTTCTTAAATGGTGTTGCATGGCATCACAGTTTCCCCAAGCTAACATCTCCTTTTCATACAGACAAGCAGTCCTAACGAAGTTACAGATGCCCGCTACATAGGTAGAGTAGCATGTGTGCTCTGTACGTCCAATCTCTACCTAATGACATCATGCACAGTAGGAAACAGTTACCACCTGCCTTAAAAGTAAGTCAAAAAATTAGAATGCCCCTTTTATAAGACTCCCCTGTAACTCTCCACACCAGAGCAACCTACAGCTGCAATCAGCAGTGGGCAAACCTGATAATTCATTGATTAGACCAAAAAAAATGCTAAAAGTTAGAAACTTCAGCTGAATGGCGGTGGCCCACACCTTTAACCCCAGCACTCAGGAGGCAGAGGCAGAGGCAGGTGGATCTCTGTGAGTTCGAGGCCAGTCTCCTCTACAGAGAGAGTTCCAGGACAGCCAGGCCTCCACAGAGAAACCCTGTCTCAAAAAAACAAAACAAAACAAAATTTAAAAAAAAATATTAGAAATGTCAAAGTGACTATAAACTGCATGCCATGCTTCAAGCGAGAATATTCTAGAACACGAGGAAAACACGAGGAAAATAGTCTCGTCACTCCAGCAACCAGTAGGAGCACAATACTAAATTTCACAGAGTTAGTGCAGGCGCCTAGTTCTTATTCACACTGTAATAACGAGAAATGTTTGTGGTTTTAATAAGACCATGTTTCAGCACCTTGAGGCAAAGCCGGCCCAGGTAATGGCCCCGCCAACTCAAAGAGAGCGGCGGGAAGGAGAGTCGTAATCACAGAGCTGATTCCATTTTTGCGCTTTGATTTTTTTGGCAGGCTTCAGAGCAGTGTGCCCACCTGACACGAGTGATGAATAAATAAACAGCAGTTCTGGGAATCTGCTACCGTGGGAGGCACAGGTATTTCAAGCTATCAGATAAATATTCAAGTGATAAAAAGTTAACCGCTGATTGCCCCTCCCGGGATGACTCTCAGGAATGGTCTCAGAGGGCATTCTGAGAGACTGGTTATTGTAAGCTAAAGGCTTCATGCTGAGGTCCTGGGACAGTGCCCCCAACCCGTCCATCACAGCATCCATCACTGTCCCACACACACTGTGGTCGCCCTGGGCCCCCTTCTCTGCTGCCCTTGCATGTCCCACTTCCCATCACAGCTCTGAGGCAGGCTGAGCTGTCAACGCTTTCCCAGAAGTATGTCAATTCCTTGAAACAGTTTCCAGTTTGATTTCCACTAGGGAGCATTCCTGCTTTGTAAGGCGTGGTTTCCTTGCTTGGTTGGTACAGCTCAACAATTAATTCTCAGAAAATGACCTTTCTCAAGTACTCATAGAGTCCCAAGGCTAAGTATCTCATCACCTTCCCCGGTTCCACCCCGAGAGCTGTCTACAGATCTGGCACTAGCTGTCAACTATTTTAAAATCTCCAAAGTGCCATTCATGGAATTAAACCAAAGTTTTAATCCCATATGAGAGATAAAAAGCTACATAAAGAGAAAAGGATCCAGGACTAAGCATAGCTGCAAATTCTGCAATCTTTTGACTAACAAAAGCCTTGTTAATCCACATTTGAACCTGCCTAAGGCACATACAGCACACTCCAGTGCTCCTCAGCAAATTAAATCTGAGCACTACAAATCTGTCCTCTCTACATTACCCGGAGATGTAATGTCAGGGTAATAGTAACAATTGATCTTATAATTAGGAGGGGGATCTCTTTATCACTTTAGATTCTATTTTACTACCACAGAAATTAAACGCTGGGGGCCAGGGGTACTTAATGGGCATTACTTAACTACACCTCTTTAAATGTAAAACCAATATCGCCACCTAGTGGCAACCAGTGTCCTAACTTACTGAGGATGTAAATGAAAAGACAATAAAAATTAAATACAAATTTTAAAACTAAAGAGAAGCAAAGAGCTAAAGGAGCCAAACGCTTCAAACAAATGTGTCTGCTTCCTAGATTTAAAAGCTGAGACAACACATCAATGGGAACACGGTCTCTAATATTGTATCTGGCATTCCAGTAGGTATAGGGCGGGGATACACATAAGAAAAGTAGCCGTGGGTCCTGCCTTACTCTGGTATCTGAACACAGGACAGAGAGACACCAGGACAAGAGGTACCATGAAGAGGCCTTAGCAGGATGCCAGTCAGACAGCAGGAACAAAGCACCTACAGATGAAAATCTCTGTCACACTGGACTGAGGGCACTAGCCTCAACAAACACTGACAGCTATTCTTTTATTTGGATGTATGTGTGTGGTTTTCCTGCCTGTGTATCTATGACTCACGCACATGGAGTGTCCACAAAGGCCAGAAGTAGGTGTCGGAACCTCCTGGGAACAGAGTTTCAGGTGGTTGTGAGCTGCCATGTGGGTGGGGAACCAGACCCAGGTCCTCTGAAAGAGCAGTCAGTAGTCTCACCACTGAGCCATCCCTCCAGCTCCCAGCCATTCTTCTTGAACAAAGGAGCCTTAAAGACACGAGTAAGTAAAACAAGCCTGTCCCTCTGAAGGACTATTCCTCCAAGATTCTCCTGACCCCTTCTAGGACATCCACAGCATTCGTATTCAGAGACTGGAAATTAGTTCCTGGGGGCTACAAGAAAGGGGAGCAGGGAGATGTTTAGAGTTCACAGTATTGGTTTTATGGGATAAAGGGTCTCTGGAGATGTACTGCCCACAGAAATATACTGAACTGTGCCCTTGAGACATTCATTTGTGGGCTGAAGAGATGGCTTGGCCATTAAGTACACTGGCTGCTCTTGCAGAAGACCCAGGTTCAGTTCCCCCAAATGGGGGCTCACAACCATCTGTAACTCCAGTTTCCAGGGACCTGACACCCTCTTCTGGCCTCTTCATTGTGTGTAACTGGTGCATAGGCAGACATGTAGACAAAATACTCATACACATAAAATAAAATAAATGAATCCTTTTACAATTGCTTTGAAAAGAAAAGAAACAGCTATTACTTTCACAATTGCTTTGAAAAGAAAAGAAACATCTATTACAGCAGAAAAGAACGCAACTCAGAGAAGAGAATGAATTTGGGGGAGTCAGGGTAACCCACAGAAACACAGCTTGGTTCTGAGTAGTCAAAAGTTAATGGGATTCAACCTGTTCTCTGTTTTCAAAGTCTGGAAGAGAAAGATAACGAGGTAACAAGCAATAGCACACACTGGGAAGAATACAATGGGTTTGTACATGATACAGACACGGGGCCAGCAAGGAGTGACTTACAGCTGTGGGTCAAGCTGGTACTGAGAATCCAGGCATGGTGGCACCTGCTTGTAATCACAGGACCACTATACCACCAATGTGTGCACGTATGTGGATTATGTGCACGCTAGTGCAGTTACCCTCTTGGGCCAGAAGATGGCATCAGATCCCCCTGGAGCTGGAATTGTTTAAAAATGCTTGTTATTCAAGCAGGAGGAGCTGACTTCGGGACCACAGCACCCAAATAAAAGCTGGGCATGTATGGCAGGATGCATCTAAAACCCCAAGGCCAGGAAGAAGGCTAGGAATGAGTGGATTCTGAGGCTAATGCAGTTAGTTTAGCCTTCTTGGGCCTACTGGATAAGTTCCAGGCCAGTGAGCGATCCTGTCTCAAAAAAAGAAAGGAAAGAAGGGAGGGAAGGAGGGAGGAAGGGAGATTGGGAAGGAGAGAGGGAAGGAGGGAAGAAAGCAGGTGGGAGAGAGGCTTGCTTAAGAATTGCACCAAGGTTGTCTACTGGCATACACACATGCACAGGCCCATATGTACATGCATACACACACATACACATACATATACACACACCTATATATACTCACACATATATACATATACATACACATATATGATGTGGGATTCCCCTCTATATGCTATGAACATGTTTTATTACCCAATGGTAATAAATAAATGAATAAATAGAAGCTGCTTTGGCTTATGGCAGGGCAAAATATAACTAGGCAGGAAAACTGAATCGAATTCAGGGAGAAAGAAGGCAGAGTCAGGCCGACTGCCCAAGAAGCAAGATGTGAGGTAACAAACCATGAGCCTGTAGTAAAATTTAAAATAATAGAAATGGGTTAATTTAAGATATAAGAGCTAGCTAGGAATACACTTGAACCGTTGACCAAACAGTGTTGTAATTAATTAATTAATATAGTTTTGTGTGATTATTCAGGTCTCGGTGGCCAGGAAATGAAAGCACAGTCTCCATTTACATAATATATACAGACATACACACACACATATATAGACACACCTATATATACACACACATACACAACCATATATACATACACATATACACACACCTATATATACATACACATATAAACACAAACACATATACACACATATATACACACAAACATATATACACATACACACCCACTCGCACACACACAGGAACTACTGAAGGTCACCACTGTTCTGCTGGATCCACTCCCCGTCTTCGGAGGAGCTGGGAGTGAAACTCAGCAGTAGAGCAGGTATGTGTCCCATGTGCAGGAAGCTAATGCTCAACTCCCAGAAACAAAACAGAACTACTGGAGACACAAAGGGGCACACATTCTCCATTCCTAATCACAACTACTGGGTCTCGCTTTGGTGGGAGCCTCAAGCCACCCCCTACCAGAGCCTCGAATCAGTGTTAAGTATCCAGTAACCAAGGCCCCAAAGGAAACAGGCACAGCCACTCCCAAGCAGCACTTTCCATATATGCATTGCCCTGCTACAAAGTGCCAAGGAGACTACCAGATGCACATGTGTGCACATACACACATGCACCCATGTACATGCACACACATCAGGACATGAAGAGAAAGAACAAAAGGGTGGGGTGAACGCACAGAAGAGAAAATACAGGGTGAATTCAACCACATAGGCTTGGCTGGCACAGCCTAATGATTGACAGCCACATGATTGACAAGAACCATAGCACCGTTTACACAGAGAGTGATCACATATACACATGAAGCTGCTTCTATGACGGGGAAGGAAGAGTGTGCCTGTGGTTCTCACAAGAGTAAGCGATCCAGTCTCGGTGTGTCTGAAGTCATCACTAACTACACAAGGTCTGACTGGGGGAGTTCATTCAGGTCATGGTTGCCTGAACCCAAGAGTGATTATTCAGGCCACTAGTGTCCCCTTCTCCCTGTGGTACCCTACACTGCATCTCAGCAGCTCCTCCAGTGGAGCAGACCAAGATAAGAAGCAAGAGAGAGCACAGATGGGCAGTCTTGAGGGCCAAGGCAACGATGCAGACAGAGGACTTGGAGGGGTGTGTACATGCGTGCCTGCATGCATGTTTGCATGCATGTGTGTTTCTGGGCTTCTTAAAGAAGAAAATGTCTGCCAGACATGTTGGTACATGCCTTTAATCCCAGCAGTCGGGAGGCAGAGGTGTGCAGATTTCTGGGAGTTCAAGACCAGCCTGATCTACATAACAAGTTCCAAGTCAGCCTATCTCAAAGCAAGAAGAAGGAGAAAAGATAGGAGGAAGAGAAGAAGGAAGAGAGGAAAATGGAGAAGGGAGAAGAAGAAAATGAGGTGGGAGACGGAGGAAGAAGGCGAGAAAGAGAAGGAAGTGGGAAAGGGACAGGGGAAAGAAGAGGAGAGAGAGAGAGAAAGAACAAAGCATCTAGAGACAGGACAGCAGACTTCCTTATCTTCAGTCTTGGCCCCCCAGGGTCAACTGTGGTTGAAAATACATGAAAAATACCATACATAACTGTCAGCCTTAAAACTGTGTGATATTCTGATACATACAGTAAAATATTGTGCTGTCTCAATGCCCTGCCAGACACCCATCAGGTGTCCAGCACATCCTCACGGTTTATGCTCACCCACTGGTGACTATCAGTCACGTGACACAGAGCTAACTACTGTCATTCAAGTGCCCCCTGGTCCTTGTCCAAAGCATCATGGGCAACTGGCTGACAACTCCATTACAACATGCTGCTCTAACTACTCTGCCTTTAGACACCGCTGATCTCTCTCTATGCTTAGTTTATAAATTAATTTTACCTTAGGTAATAAAGGTGTGTGTCTGTGTGTGTGCGTGTGTGCGTGCGTGTGTGTAAAACACAGAAAATAGAATCTGGGTCCGTCTGTGGCTTCAGATACTCACTAGGAGGATTGAACTGTGTCCTCACCAAATAAAGGTAATGACCTACAAGAAGGTAGAGCTTGTACATTATTCAGAAGAACCTGAGATTCAGTTCACACTTCTTTTAAATGTCATTAAAATGTAGCTGCGTGTGTATATTTTTCTCTCCATAATCCTGGGGTATTACACTATAAATCAGATCAAAGGCTCAATTAATAGCATCCAATTAAAAAAACCACAGAGGAAGAGACTCATAGAGGGAGCGCTACAGTAAGATTAATGAAAATGTTATTTCAACATGAAAATTGCCTTAGAACTTATTACCAAAAAGTCTGCATGTTAATTATCTCTATTTATTTAAAAAATGCTATTTCTTCCATGACAAAGCCATGGTAGTCCTATAGAATTACAGAACCCTTGTAATTAAGTATACACATACCATGAGAGAACATTGTCAGCAATATTCAATGTGAAATTAATACAATGAGTCCAAAGGGTTGTTCTCATCCAAATAAAATTGATTTTCTACAGATTCAGGAAAACACAACTATCTCAATGCATACATAATGACCCCTACATACCGCGGGTCTTCTCTGCATACCTGTGTCAGATTTGCAGCCTGCTGTAAGATGCTCCTTTTCAGCTCTTCTGCTCTCTTGGCGTGAAAAGAATTACTTTGACTCTGGATGACAAACACAATTTCTTTTAAGTCTAAAACAAACAAACAAAAAGTTCTCAAGTTGGTTTTTTTTTTCAACCTTGATTAAAATGAATTTGAACATAAGTGTAAGAGTGCAGTTTTAAAGCAAGCATACAAACAATCAACTCTGAAGGGAAACTTCTATACTTTTTAAATTTTTACATGTAGAGGTGTTTTGCCTACATGTGTGTATGTGCACCATGTGCATGCAGTGCCCATAGAGGCCATAATACCCTGAAACTGGAGTTACAGCAGCTTGTGAGCTGCCCTGTGGATGCTGGGAACTGAACCCAGGTCTTCTGCAAGGGCATCCAGTGAGTCATTTCCCCAGTCCTGGAAATCTTTCATTTATATAACTCTAGAACCAAAATCTTCTCTACTTTTAAAGCAACGTCTGAAACTTCCTTCCTAGAAGTGTCAAACAAACAAGCTCACTGCACTAGATGGAGCCTTAGGGAACAAGTGACAACTCTGGATCTGCAAAACTAACCTGCCACACCACCCAGGGACCTTCCAATGGTCCCAACATAACCCTACACTGTGCTATAGCGTGAACTGTGTCCCCTCCAAAAGGCACGTGCTGACTTCTAGATTTCACAAGATGATCCCGTTTGGAGTAGGGTGTTCAAGAGTCATCAGGCCAAACTGAGGCTCCTCACCCGGTATGACTCTGTCCTTACAGAGGAAGGGAAAGGGACACTCACACCTGCAGGGGAAAGATGGTGTGAAAACACAGGCATGGTTGGAGAAGATCTTTGTCCACAGCCCTCAGGAGCCAAACATGCAGACTGCTTCACTGCGGATTTTAGCCTCCAAAATTCTGAGATAACAAACTATTTTGTTATATGACAAAAGACAGACACAGGAAATTTATAGAAAGCAGAAGTTTCCTTTGGCTCAAGTTTTGGTGGTCCCCACACATGTTCACTTGGCCTTGTTGATTTTGAGATCGCAGCATGGTGTGTCGTGGATGTGTGGTGCTAGTTGGGATTCAAATCTGGACTGCCCCTCACAGGCTCATTTTGAAAGCTTGGGCCCACCTCCCACTGCTACTGTGAGAGGCTGTGGAACCTTTATGATCATGTGGAGCCTCCTGCAGAAGTAGGTCACTAGGGAGAACCTTTGACAGTTAGCCCCATCCCTGGTTCCTGGCTCACACTCTGTGTCCAGATTGGCTGTGACCTGCATAGTCCCACCACTACAAGAGACAGAGTACAGATAATCATAGATTAAAGGAAGCAAAAAAAAAGCCACATAAAAATAAAATTCACAGAGAGTCTGGATTCTGTATATTATTGTGTTTTCTTTAAAATTTTTGACTGTAAAGGAACTGAGTATAGAGACATATTTCATTATGTGGGCTGCTAAGCTAAACCAACATGTATATTATAAAGGTATCATGACTTCCAAATTTGGGTCTAAGGATATGGTGCTTTGGAAAAGAGGTTCTTCTTTTGTTTTCACAGAAGATGAGACCCTGTGGATTGCTTCTATACCAATATGGTATGATAGACCACACCCTCCTAAAAGGTTGCTGTAAACACCCTCAAAAAATTACTTCACTTAACTGCTGACTGAGATAAACCTAGCACACAGGATACACCATAAAAGACCTGATTAATAGCACCCCCATACATCACAAAGCAGTTTGGAGAGAAAAAACTATGCCCATATTCCCAAATACTGCTTATAAATCTTTATTTACATTTAAAGGGGGATATGATATAAATATGAATAATTTATATTAGTATAAATCTTGATTTATTAATACAAATTTAAGGTCAATCTTGTTATATGTATATTTCTGCTCTTGATTAAGGTATTGTGATTGTGTAGTTCATTTAAAATGTAATGTATAATTAGAAAATATAGGTTGTTAATGGATAATCATCAATAATAGTCAAGCTTGTAGTCATGTTAGTTAGATTTTCTAGATATATAAAGATATTTCAGTTAGATAGGCATTCTTCGTATCTTTCAAAGACTACAGAATATGGCATTTAAAATGTTTTTATAACTTAGGACTTTTCATGACAATGAGACACGTCTGCTCCTGGCAGCACCAAGCTACTTCCTGAGGAAAATGGGCATCTAAGAGGTTCCTTATGGAGGTGGTTAGCCATTTGGGCAAGAAACTGCTCTTGCCTGGACTGTTGCATAAACTAGACAGAAGAACCCATAGAGAGATGACTGCTGAACTTGCCTAAAGGTGAGATGATTTCGGGGTTCCTGTTTCATGAAAGAGTCTGCAAGACATTCTATAGGACACAAAATAAAGTGACTAAACTGTCTTTAAAATTTCCTGCTTCATGGAAATGTCTGCTGAATACTATGGGCCTGTGGGCTAAAGATGGATGCCCCAATGGTACAGAAGAACTTTGGGTGAATGTCCAGGCAGCGAGATGTCTCTGCCAATTCCAGAGTTTTGAAAGTTGTTTATAATGTACTTCCTGTTTACTTAGGTAATATTATATCCTTCTGGAGTCTTTGATGGAGTTAAAGAATATATAGTTATAGTTTTCCTTAGTTATGATAAAAGATAAAGTAGATATAAATATTGTAACTGTAATTCTTGCTTAATACCTCTTTTGTTATATGTAATTTTACTATGTTAAAGCTAAAGCCTTCCTTTCTTTTTGAAATAGAAAAGGGGAAATGGTGTAGGAGGTCCTTCTGTTTATGTGTTACTTTCATTGGTTAATCAATAAAGAAACTGCTTGGCCTGATAGGGCAAAACTTAGGTAGGTGGAGAAGACAGAACTGAATTCTGGGAGGAAGAAAGCAGAGTGAGAGAACCGCCATGGAGCCGCCAGAATCAGACATGCTGAATCTTTCCTGGTAATCCACAACATTGTGGTGATATACAGATTATTAGAAATGGGTTAAATCAAGATGTGAGACTTAGCCAATAAGAGGCTAGAGATAATGGACCAGGCAGTGATTTAATTAATACAATTTCTGTGTGGTTATTTCAGGGGCTAAGCTAACCGGGTGGCCGGAACAAAAGGGCCCACTTTCCTTACTACACCCACTCATGTTCACTTGACCTTGTTGATTTTGAGGCCGCAGCATGGTGTGTCGTGAAAGGGAATGTGAGATATATGGTGCTAGTTGGGATTCAAATCTGGACTGTCCCTCACAGGCTCATTCTGAAAGCTTGGGCCCACCTGCCACTGCTACTGTGAGAGCCTGTGGAACCTTTATGATCATGTGGAGCCTCCTGCCTTAAACTCACAGAAATCCGCCTGCCTCTGCCTCCCGAGTGCTGGGATTAAAGGAGTGTGCCACCACTAGCTTGCAAAGATGTATTTTTCTTAGTGACCCAGAATCCCACCCTTTTAGTCACCCTTAAGAAAGCACATGGATAGCTGGGTGGTGGTGGCGCACGCCTTTAATCCCAATACTCAGGAGGCAGAGGCCAGCCTGGTCTACAAGAGCTAGTTCCAGGACAGGCTCCAAAGCTATAGAGAAACCCTGTCTCAAAAAATCACAAAAAAAAAAAGAAAGAAAGGAAAAGGAATGGAAGCAACCTGACTATCCACTGGCAATATAAATAAATCAGGACACTATACAGCAATAAAAATTGATTAGAATGGTCTAATTAACTACCACTAATTAATTAAAACAGTAGCTAAGACAACATGTATAAATCAAGATACTCTAGATAAATCACATAGGTAGAATGCTGTATACTGACAAGATACAAAAAGAGATGGAAAAAACTGTATAAATCAGTAATTTACAAAACACAGCAGAAATATCCATCGAGTAGATAACACTGCTCTGATTTACTCTGTTGCTGTGATAAACACCATGACCAAAGACAACCTACAGAGGAAAGGGTTAATTTGGTTGACAGGTTATAGACCAGCATCCAGGGAAGCCAAGGCAGGAACTCAAGGCAGGAGCCTGAGGCAGGAACTGATAGAGAGACCATAGAGGGATGCTGCTTAGTGGCTTGCTCTCCCTGGCTTGTTCGAACTGGTTTCTTAAACAGTTCAGGTCCACCTGCCTAAGCATGGCACTGCCCACAGTGGGCAAGGCATTCCTCCATCAGTTATGAATCAAGAAAAAGCCTGCAGACATGCCCATGAGCCAAGCTGATGAAGGCAATTCTTCAACTGACATTTATTCTCTCTGGGTATCTCTAGTTTGTGCAAAGTTTACAATAAAAACTACCCAGTATTGTGAAGGCCCAAAAATGTGAGCCTATTTCCACCTTGTCTGATGGTCAGAGAGTTTGAGGTTATTCAAAATTGTTGACAACAACCAGGGCTACACATCCAGACCCAGGATGTGGTTACTTGGTTCTTCTGATATTAAGATGGCACACACAGGTAGATCCACTCCCCCCTAACAAATGGTCAGGATATGCAAGCCTACTTCTGTTCCTTCTGTTGTATTAGGAGATTTAACCTGGGGAGTGGCTGCCTTCAGGATACTTGGTCTAGTGTGGCTTCACTGCCTAAATAACAGAATGCTAATGACTTGATGTCTCAAAGTGTTGAAGTAAGTAACTGTTTGAGTTGTCCTTTGTATCATGTTAAAGAAGTCTTTTGTTGCCTTCTTCTCCCTTTTATATTAGAGTATAAAAGTGTATGAAAAATTAAACACAGGTGACTTCAGTATTCGCTGGAACACCCTCCCAATACTATCCTATGTTTCTGTCTTATTATTTTTACTCACATTTTCGTATTCTTTACTGATTTTTCTGATCCCCATACCCCTATCCTGGCAAGTGATGTTTCTGTCAAGGCTGGTCCCCAGCACAGTATACACTCTATGCATATATGACTTAAAAGTGTCAAAGCTTCCATGAGCAATAAACATAACTCATGATGTGGACCCTCAGTAACGTTTTACTTCTTAACCTGGGCTGTGGCTACAGAGGCATTCTTTGCATTAACCCTTATAGCATCTCCTAAATCCAGATTATTTCCTAATGAACTCTTTATTGCAGCAATCCACCTGTCAAAAGGCTAATCCTCTGCTCACCATAGCAAGCAAGACCTGCTGCCTCTACCGGTGCAGCAAAGCTCCCATTGTTCTTCTCATTAAGACAACAGATCCTCAATGCAGGGAAGAGACGATTGGAGAAAATCAAAAGTAAACTTCCCCTCTCAGGCATCTTCATCATGTTGTTGTGTTCACCCCTTGCTTCTTCACATAGCTGAGATCCTACTGGCCTTTCATTTTCTGTGGACTACAATCATGTAGGCTACACGCTCCATCTGCAGACATCATCAGTAACCTGCTCAGAGGCAGTGTGGACGCACCAGAGCCCAGTCCAGTGCCAGGACCTGGGAACACCGAACTGGATAGAGAGTCAGAGGTAACCATGGGGTGATGTGGGAACAGGGCAGGCAGTAGAGCCGGTCACAGAGGATCTGCTGGATTTCTCCGGAAGGGCTGCAGCTTTCAATACGAGAGCATGGTATACAGAGGACAGTAGCCGACGAAGGAGAGGGGTTACCCCAGAGCCCACAGCCGACCCTATCTCTGTAGCTTCCCCAGGGAAGCATTCTGTAAAAAAGACTTATGGCGCCCAGGAGATGAAATCAGAGGGTAGGTGGGCTCAGCCAAGGCAGATCATGAGGGATTTATACACAGGCTAAGATGCTTGGACTATGAACTAACTGCCTTCAAAGTAGAAATGGTACCAGGAGTCAAATAAGACCAGAGGCATCATGGCCTTTCCACAGAGGGGACTATAGGAACTGTCCTGGGGACAGGATCCGTTTGGTAGAGTTATTTGGGTCTGGGTGGTAGGGCTGAAGGGAGGATAATGAATGGCAGATTACTGACATGTTCATTGGTCCCAACCCACTCCAGAGAAGAACCAGATTAATCTAGTTTGTGGCAGCAAAGAGTGCACAGGTTTACAAGCCTGCTGTTCTTTACATCCGATATAAGAAAAGTTTTCTACACTCCAGTTGAGGCCAGAGCCCAAAGCTGATCTCCAAAGTCTTCTCTGGCATGTCACCCAGCCACCTGACTCTGCTGCCCCGGAGACAGAGCTGTGAGGGGCGAATCCCCTCTTTCCTGTACACTGTGGCTGCTATTTTCTAGACTCACTACGCTTTGCCTTCAGCAAACATGCTCAATATTTGCAATAATCGACGGGGCTTCTCCTCCAGGAATGCGCAATAAATGGATGGACAGGAAGTACTTCACTCGTATCAGAAGTCATATGCCACTCTGAAAAGTGATCTCCCAAGGTCTCCATGATGCCAAGCTTTAGGCTAGTCACAAACAACAACATATACCTCATAAGTATCATCGAAAAGGGCATGTTTGCTTCGCTAGACACTAATTTCCAACAAATTCACATAAATACAGGCTTTAAATATTCCTTGCTGGGGACGGGGATGGTGGCACACACTTTCAATCCCAGCACTCAGGAAGCAGAAACGAATGGATCTTTGTGAGTTCAGGGACAGCCAGAACTACACAGTGAGCCCATATCTTTTTTTAAAAATCCCTCTTTTCGGGCTGGAGAGATGGCTCAGGGGTTAAGAGCACTGGCAGTTCTTACAGAAGTCCTGAGTTCAATTCCCAGCAACCACATGGTGGCTCACAGCCATCTATAATGAGATCTGGTGCTCACTTCTGGCCTATAGGCACACACAGAAGGAATGTTGTATACATAATAAATAAATAAATCTTTTTTTAAAAATCCCTCTTTTCAGCTGGGCTTGCCGGCAGACTCACCACAGGAGGCCATGTAATCCCAGGACAGAGGAAAGACACCAGTTCTGTGTTCCACACACACATGAAACACCATAAGGGCGCCATGTGCCTGCGTGCTGTGGACTTCGCTGGGAGGCACGGCAACATTAAGGGCACTGTAAAGGATATCATTCGTGATCCTGGTTGTCACAGGGCTCCCCTCGTGAAAGCGGTCTTTCGTGATCCCTACCGATCTAAGAAGCCGACTGAGCTGCGCATAGCTGCAGAGGATTCCCACTGGACACTTTGTGTACTGCAGCAATGTTTGCCTATGGGCACCATGCCTGAGGGTACCTACTGTGTGCTGTCTGAGGGACAAGCCTGGGACAGGGGCAAGTTGGCACGAGCCTCCAGGAACTATGCCACAGTAATCTCCCATAGCCCAGAGACTAAAAAGACCCACGTGAAGCTGCCTTCAGGGTCCGAGGTCATGTCCTCAACCAACAGAGTGGTTGTTGGTGTGTCGGCCAGTGGGGGCACAACTGACAAACCTATCTTGAAGGCTGGCCATGCCTACCACAAGTACAAGGCAAAAAGGAACTTCCGGCCATGGGATGTGGCCATGAATCCTTTGGCGCAGCTCTCGGAGGTGGGAACCGCCAGCACATTGGCAAACCCTCCACTATCCAAAGAGATACCCCTGCTGGGTGCAAAGTGGGTCTTGTTGCTGCTGGCCAGACTGGATGATGACCTGGAACCAAAACTGTACAGGAGAAGGAGAACCAGCGCTCAGGAGCTAATAAAGTATGTCCTTTGGCTAATAAAAAAAAAATCTTTCTTAAAGATGATTCAGAGGATTTAAGGGCAGGCTGAGCAAGTACAGGGTTTGAGTCTGGATCCCCAGAACCCACTTAAAAACGAGACTCATTAGGCAGAGACAGAAAAGCCTGGGGCAAGATAGCCAACCAGGCTTACCAAATCGGTGGAGCTACCAGTTCGGGGAGAGACCCTGTTCCAGTCCATAAAAAGGAGAGCAAATGAGAAAGACATGAGATGGCCTCCATCACATTCACACACATCCATGTGCATACATACGTGCACCTACATACATGCAAATATACATATGCGCACTCACCATACCACACGTATGTAAAAAGGACAAAAGTTCATCACTTACCTATGTCATGTTTCCTTGATAGACTACTCTGCTCCGAATCCTGTGTTTAAAATGAAAGAGGCAAAGATGAATTCCATCATTCAACTGAACTAGCAACACAGTGAATAAAGATGAATAATCTGGATTAACACATGGTGACAAGACTTGAGGATGGAGCCAAATGCTTCCCTAAAGTGAGGAGGCCAGGTCGAAAGGGGGCAAAGCAGGAACCATGAGCACCTGCATTGTTCTAGAAGTTCTGCAACAAGATTGTGCCTTTGATTGCTTTATTTTTATTTTATGTGTGTGAGTGCTTGCATGTAGGTATGTGCACCGTGTGTATGCAGTACCCACTGGGCCCAGCAGATGGCACAAGATCCCCTAGAATTGAATTACAGATGTTTGTGAGCTACCATGAAAGTACTCAGAATCAAAGCCAGATTCTCTGCAAGAGCAGGCAGTGCTCTTAGCCCCTGAGCCATCTCTCCAGCATAGGTTGTGTCCTTTGCATGTGATCTTAGGCAAGTCATTTATTTGAATTAAAAACTTATTCCTCCTATATAAAATTACATTTTGTTAAAAGTTAATTCTACAGACCTTGTCAACTCTAAAATGCTGTGAGAATACTAGACTTACCCCAAATGCTGGAAGGGCTCACCTCAGGATGGAAAGGGTTCCCAGCTATTATCTTTTTATTTAATGGGTGCTGAGAATTGAACCTGGGTCTTCTGGAAGAGCAGCCAGTGCTCTTAGCCCCTGAGCCATCTCTCCAGCCCCCCAGCTATTATCTTTATCTGTGGAGCTCAGACAGCATGTATGGAGGTTGGAATGAGAATGGTCGCCATAGGCTCACATATTTGAAAGCTTGGCCCCCAGTTAGTGGAACTGCTGGGAAGATCATGAGAGGTGGCCTTGTTGGAAGAGGTGTGTCACTGTGGGTGGCCTTGCAGGTTCAAGCCACCATGATGGTCACGGACTCTGGACCATAAGCCCCAAATTAAATGCTTTCCTTCATAAGCTGCCTTGATCATGGTGTTTTGCCATTACATAGAGAAGTATCTAAGACACAATGTCACAAAGAATGTTAACACATGGGGCTGGAGAGATGGCTCAGTGGTTAGGCGCACTGGCTGTTCTTCCAGAGGACCCAGGTTCAATTCCCAGCACTCACGTGGTAGCTCACAGCTGTCTGTAATGCCAGCTCACACAGATATACTTCCAGGCAAAATACCAATGCACAATGAATAAAAACAGTCAACTTTAAAAGACTGTTGACATGGTCTTTCTTGTCTGAGAATCACCCCTAAGCTCCCACGAAGAGCCTTGGAGGACAGATGGCATCTGCTACAGCTTGAACGTGTCTCTCCAAATGTGTTGAAAATGACAGGCGTGGTGGCACACAAACTTTAGTCCCAGCACTGGGGAGGCAGAAGCAGAGAGACCTCTGAACTCAAAGACAGCCTGGTCTATGGACTGAGTCCCAGGACAGCTAGGGCTCTACAGAGAAACCCTGTCTCAGGGAGGAGAAAAATAAAAGGCCATCCCAGAGTCTAGAGAGATGATTCAATTATTAAGAGCCTTTGCTGTTCTTGCAGAGGACCAGGTTCAGTTCCCAGTACCCACATGGCAGCTCACAACCATCTGTTCAGTCTAGTTTCAAGGGACTTGATGTCCTCTTCTGGACATCATGGGCACTGCAAGCACACACCACACATACATACGTACAGACAACATTCATACACATGAATGAAAGAAGGAAAGAAAGAGAGAGGGAGGGGAAAGGAAAGGAAGGCAAGGGGAGGGGAGGGGAAGGAAAGAGAGGGGAGGGCAGGGGAAGGGAGGGAAGAGAAGGGGAGAGGAGGAGAGGGAAGGGAAAGGGAGGGAATATCGTCCCCAACTCTACAGTGTTGAGGTGCAACCCTCACGAGGTAATGGATGCACCGTGCTGTCGGGGCAGCAGGCTCACTATCAAGCATGGATCTGTTATACATTCAAGTCCAGCCCTCTCTTTCTGTCTGGCACATCCGCCATGCCCTTCTGCTTTCTGCTACAGAATGACTCCAGCACAAAAGGCCTCCACTCCTATACCTTGGACTCCCAGCCTCTAGAACTATAGGAAATAAACGCCAGTTCTTTATAAAGTACCCAGTCTCAGGCATTTTGTTACAGTAACATGCAGTCACTAGAACTCTTGGGAACGAAAGAGCGCCCCGGGGCTGGTGAGCCCTACCACACAGATCCAGACATAGGCACAGAGATAACTTGATTCTGAGCCTGGGTAACTCACTGGAGACTCAGGGCTTCTCTGACAACTCACTGTGTCAACAGCTCAACCTGCCACCTCCAACACCTTCCCTTCAGAAGAGGACAATGTTTTCTTCCTAAATGCTCGTTTTTCATTTTTGGCAGCTCTACACTATAATTACAGCAATTAGCCACCACCAATATCCTTCGATTTTCCTACGGGCTAAAATAAGAAACACGGTTGTGAGCCTTTACCAACAAAGCTAAGGCAAAGCCACAATGAGGAATGTCCTCAAAGGATGCCAAAGGGTCCATGAGACGAGGCAGCAACAGAGCTGAAGGCAGGGATGTGACTTGATGGGTTGCATCTTATGAAACTGTTCTTGCCCCGAGAGCCGAAAGGCTACTTGAGTAGAGACTATGCCACCGCTGGACACTGCTCTGTCAGACCCCGGGACAAATGACCACTAAATCCTGATGAAACAATTAGCTTTGGAAGAAACTTCTAAGACTGGAAAGTTCGACTCCTTCTCTGAAGGTGTTCTTTCAAGCCGGGTTAGCACGCCAACCTGGCCTGCGCAGACACTAAGAAGCTGCACCTCATCAGGAGACCTCCCACAGTGCAGCTGTTGCCAAGCACAAGGCCACCAATGGGTCCCACCAGGACTGCTCCCTGTCCCCTGCATAAGGCACCTGAGGTACCTACTTCTTCTCATTAAGCCACAGAACCAGCTGCTGTGTGGTTCGTGGGAAAACAGAACATTTAGATGAAGGAACATCAGAGATGATTACAGCCAATGTTCCCCTCTTCCAAACAAGACAACCACTCCTCTCAGGAAACAAAAAGGAACTTCCCAGGGCTCAATAATCCTTGGCCACAAACCCAGGATGAAAGCCTGGGTCTTCTTGGTCCCTTCTTCCCTGCAGCACCAGCCTGAAGGTCTTCAGAAAAACAATCAGTACAACACACATTTATGCACAACCGGAGTCACCTCCCACAAAGGGAAAGATGAAAACCAGCCAGACCCAGGGGCTCCAGACAGCGTCATTTCAACAGCCCTGGACACCTGCTGGACTTGCAACCACACATCTTCGCGACATCAAAGAAGACCAACCCGGATCAGGGATCACGGATCTTCTTATTTGGTATTAAGCCCTGTAGCTCAGACTGGCTGACACGAAGCTAGGGAAATGATGAGCTTTCTCAAACAACCCAATTGGTAAACTGTAAAAATAAAATACCCAAGGAACGGTTGAGTTGGGTGAACTGAAACAGAACCAAAATAGTCCTGAGTAATTTCCCCTTTGAGAAAGAAAATGGGGCTAAATGAAGGAACTGACAGAACATTTAAAACCCTGCCTTCTGCTTTTCCAAGGAGGAAGGCGCAGGGCTTGTTTTATGATTTCTGATGCTATAGGTTTCTTCCACTACCATTATTAATCAAAAACATGCTTGCTGTGAAGGTTGCACACCGACCATCAGACAAGAAAGAGATCTGTTATTAGCGCATCTATCCCAACTCAGACATGCCGACCAGACCAAGTCAGCCTTTCTACCTGGGCTTTATTGTCTTACGCCACAGAGGTTTGAACAGTGACAACTCAAATGTAACGCTTAGTTTGCAAATTTTTCACATAGGAGAGGCTCAGCAGTTAAGAGCACTGGCTGCTATTGCAGAGGACCAGACTTTAGTTCTCAGTACCCACATGACAGCTTCCAATCATCTTAATTCCAGTACCAGGGTATCTGACACCCTCTTCTGGGCTCTATGGGCACGTGCACACATGTGGTGAAAATACATACATACAGGCAAAACATTCGTACACATAAAAATAAAATTTAAAAATCATCTTAACGTTTTTAAGTATGCATAATTTCTAAATTTATTAAACAAAATTTTAATTATCTGCTAATAACCCTTGCTTAGCACATTAAACTCTTTAGGAGCAAGCCTCAATCCTGTCCAACACACACATTATAATTAAAATGGAGTACAGGCTGAAAATACAGGATTTAGAACATTTAACTTGAACTTCTAATAATCCCATGTCCTTGATAAAATCACATAATTGCCTTCAGGCTAAATTCCCTCTTTTTAACTGGGAATATCTATTTTTTTTTTTTTGCTTAGCAATACCAGCACCACTGAGAAGATCAAATTAAATAAAATGTGTTCAAATGCTTTTATTAGGCCTAAAGAGTCCTAACATGATAAGAAATGATTAGCATCATTTCCCCTTTGGAGGAATCCCAGGGCACAGTTAGATAATGCTCTGTTGATCAAAGAAATATTCTTTTCAAAAGACTTTACACCAATTGTGGAGTAAAATGTCGACTCAATGGAGCCTTAATTACCATAACAAAATGAGCTGCAGTTTTTAAATATTGTTTCTTGCTCACCTGTTAAACTAAGCCCATGCAAAGCTCAAGTGGAGATATATATATATATATCAAATATATATATATTTGAAATTCTCCAACATCATCAGTGATCAAAAATAGAGGCTCAGAGATTTTGGAAAAGTACGACCCACTCTGCCCAGCCCCCAGGCCTGGCTTCGGGTTCTGAGTGTCCAGGGAATGCAGCAGCTTGGTCGCCTGTGGAGCCCTTCATCTAGTCCTCAGGATGTTTCCCCCACACAGCTCCATCTTCAAGGCAACAGTAATCAGGTTTAGCACTCTCCCCAAGAATCCTTTCACAGACTGGAAGATGAAGCCAGGGGGAGGATACCCTGAGACTGGGCAAAACAAAGCCACCCAGGTAGGGCTTCTTGGAGATCTATCACTGTGTCAAAAATCCTTTTTCCTAAAATGGTTGGAACTATTAAATCATGGGTTTCAAAACAAATCTGGGGCTGAGCACATGAGTCAGGGGGTAAAGCACAAACATGTGCTTATAAAGCACAGATCACCAGAGACCAGAAAAGCTGGGGGTGCAAAAGATATGGAGAGGAAAAGCTAAAACATCCCCAGGGCAAGCTGACTAAGCCAGACTAGCTGAAAAGCTGAGCCCTGGGACCGGTGAGACCCTGCCTCAGTACCTATGGTGGAGAGTGATGGAGGAACACACACACACACACACACACACACACACACACACATACCTGTAAGCATGCATACAACACGCATGTGCCCCCGCACAACAAAAACAATCAAATTTATTCACAGGTTGTTAGGGCATCAAAATCCATATGGATAGCCAGAGAGATGGCTCAGTTGGTAAAGCACTAGTCACACAAGCCTGAGGACCGGAGTTCAAATCTCCAGAACCTATCTACAAATCCAGGTGTGGGGATGTGCGCCTGCAACCTTAGAGCTGCCAAGGGGCAGAAACAGAAGGATGGCTGGGGCCTGCCGGCTGCCCACCTGGCCCCAGGTTCAGAGAGAGTCCCTGTCTCCAAGGAATAAGGTGCAGAGTGACAGAGAAGGACACCTGACATCCTCTGCTGGCCCCCACACGCATACATGGGGAGTACACCCAAACACACACAGGCTGAGCTCAAAGCTCACCTCTGCCTCCACACTCACAACACTTACACAAGTACCCACAGACAGACACATACATACAGAAACACATATTGAACAATAGCTCACTCCATACAAGAGCAAAAAAAAAAAAAAAGTTAACTGTTAAGGATAAAATCTTTACACTTCTCATTAAATCTAAAAGAATGTCAGGAGAGTGGTCAGACTGTACCTGGGAAGGATTGGCCTTTTCTTTTAGCTCCTCAGACACCAAAGCAAAAGCTAGGAGGGAAAAAGAGAAACATGGTTCCATTAAGATTAGCAGTCTCGGTTCATTTGCACATTTAATAATTCTGCTGAGATAAGGGGGAGGAATATTTTAATAAGACACATTTTGTTCATTTTTAAACAGCTGTATCACTACAAACAAGGATTACAGGTTTTCTCTATCTTAGACCTGAAATTACTATCACTGTAAAGTCAATGAGTTCGAGTTACCAAGCAGAAAACAAAACAAAGCAAAAAAAAAAGCAGAGCAATTAAAATCTTTATAACAACCAGAAAAATGTAAAAATATTTCCTTAAACTGTTGATTTGGAAACCTTCTTAACACAGAAAAGTTCCTGAGAATGCAGGGGTTGGTGGTACGAATTCCTACCTTCATCTTCCCTGCCAAAGCAACAGAACTTTCTTTGGGTTGCATTTGTTGTTCGGAGCTTCAGGGTTAGAATCGCAGATGCTGCTGTTGACAAGCCAGGGGGAGAACACGCGGATCCTACTGAAATGCCAGGGCTGGAGACTGAAGGAATTAAAATCATCCTCCATTCAGAATGACTGAACATTTCAGTTCAAGTCATAAATAGGCAAAGATCTCCTTAGAGGCACACTTAGGCTGAGCATTAAAAATAATAGCAACGACAATGCAAGACAGCACTGAAAATATGAAGCAAAATGCTAGGGACAATGTATCAGGAAGGGCAAGGGACAAAACAAACACTAACTGCATAATGAGTTTCTCCTAAGGAGTTAAAGGAGAGCATTGCAGGGTGGGGATTCGAGTCCTCCAGGCAGCATTCCCGGAGGAAGTGGGCACTATACCAGGGCAGGCACATGGCATAGAGTGTTCTAGGACACCAAGACAATAATGTAAATTAAGAAGCATCATGGGAGGGTTCTTGGAGAATGACACTGACAAGCAGGAGACAGCCCAACCACTGGGGTCTTCCCCCCCCCCGCCCCTGCCATCTAATCCATCCCCTCCCCCACTACATCCCCAGACATCCACTGCCTCATATCACCCATTAACATTTGCTCACAGGAAATCATCTACAACATGGTCACACTAAAAAGTAAATGACTAACACGGTTTAATCGTTTCCATTTCCAGAATGACATTTCAAAAGGCAGGGTTGAAACTGAAGCACAAGCCAAAGGAACCTCAGTGTGCGGAATTTAGATAAGAGCAAACAGCAGACGAGGTCCCGTGACTGCCTAAATGGTACACCTGCCTCAGTCCTCCCCACTCAGCCCAACCGTTCATTAGAGAACCCAGCGCCAACTGGAAATACATATTTGGGGACCATTACTAATAGACTCTTATTACAAGCTTCACACACACAGGAATATAATTTTATTGGCTAACTAAGATACAAATAGCACACTGAGGTTGTCTTCATTGTTGGCCATGGGGTCCCCTCACTGAAAGGCTTACCTTACCAGCAACACCTATCTAACCCAGCAGAAGAGAGTCTATTGCCCATGCCCAACTATTTTCACCATGATATGATCTATGTTTCCACACTTCACACATACGTGCATGCATGCGCACGCACACACACACAAATCAAGGCTCAAATCATTAATAAAGCAGAGATTTAACCCAAATGTCATTTCAGTCCTGTTTCTGGGTACTTAATACTTTGGGTTTGTCTTACTTCATTTGCTCCCAAGAGAACTCTCACATTAGAAACAGCAGTGGAGGAAACTGGAGAGCTGGCTCACCAGTTAAGAGCATTTACTGTTCTTAAAGAGGACATAATTCCCACCACCCATGTCAGAGGGCTCACAACCACCTGTTATTCAGCTTCAAGGGATCTGACGCCCTCTTCTGATCCCCACTGGCACAAACCCACACACAGACACAAACATATACACATAATTAGAAGAAAAATTAAATAGTTTAATTAATTAATTAAACCCTCAAGGAGATACCAAAACCAGAATTACTACGTAAGTATAGATGCTGGGATTACAGCACAGTGGGAGAGCATGTGCTTGGAATGTACAAAGTTATGGTTTAACTAAAATAGGGAAGAAACAAACATCAAGCATGGTGACATGTTAACATCAGTTGGCAGCACAGGATTCTGGAAAATAATCATGCTGAGAACTTACAGACTAGAAAAACTGTGGTCAAGCTATAGCAGCTTATTTAAAAGTGTCCTTTGCTGGGGTATAATGGCATACACCTTTGATCTCAGCATTCAAGAGGAAGAGTAGGGTTGGTCTCGGCAAGACTGAGGTCAGTATGATCTATATAGAGTTCTAGGCCAGCCAGGGCTACATAGGGAGATCCTGGATGGATGGATGGATGGATGGATGGATGGATGGATGGATGGACGAACGGACAGATGGACAGACAAATAGTATAGGAGAGGTGGAGAGATAGCTCAGCAGTTAATAGCACTGGCTGCTCTTGCGGAGGACCCAGGTTGAGTTCCCAGCACCCACTTGGCAGCTTACAACCATCTGTAACTCCAATTCCAGGGTGATCCATCGCCCTCCTCTGGCCTCTGCAGGTACTGCACACAAATGGAGCACATACATACATGAAGGCAAACACTCATACACATAAAACAAAATAATCTTTAAAAATTAAAAAATAACCCAGTGCTCCTCTTCTTCTTTTACCTTCCCTCTCCTTAATCCTTTTGTGGAAGGAAGAAAAGTCATCCCTCAAATTCTGACCGATCAAAACAGAGAACAGTCCATGGTGAGCTTACCCCTCCCAAAGAAGAGAAAAGACACAAGATACCAGCCAGCACACAAGCTCTCTTGCCCACTATCTGTTCCTAACTCCCCATCTTGATCCCATAGAAGCTCTCTGCCCCCTTAAACACCTAGAGGTGGACATGTGAGGCTAAGAGTTGCTTCTGTCTTCTTTAGGATGGGTTTTGAATGAGCCTATTTCTGTCCACGAATTTCTATCTCCTGGGCTTTCAGCTGCATGGTGAACAGTATGGGCCTCACATCCCAGTAGCAATACCAATGTGCTTTTCCATACAAAGATCCATCTTGCTGAGGATGGAGCTCAGTGGCAGAATATTTGCCTAACATGCAGAACTCGGCTGATCCCCAGCACTGGAAGAAAAAAAAAACTTCCTTCCTTCCAGTCAATTCTTATTTCAAACCTAGATAATCAAAGGTCTCGTGGTTATCATTTCCTCTGTTATTAAATAAAGTACCTTTCTCATTTAAAAGGTCCAATGGCATCATCTAACATCTGGAATTTTCTTTCATCTGACTTGACTGCAAAGCCAAAGGGCTCGACTCATGGGCCTGTGCCAGCTGAGAAGGGAGAGCAGACTGAGGGACGGTCCCTTTCTGCACTGGCTCTAGGAGGCACCAATGTGGAGCCTCTCCTTTTAAAAGGCAGCTAATACTTCCCAGCGTCACTGTGTAAAGGAGATCTAGACACCAAGGAACACACCGCCAATAAGTCAAGCGAGCCCCACAGATGCTGCCTGCCGAGATGGAGATGCCAGGCCTTCATGCAGACAAGGCTTACTGTTCACTTCTATCTCTATCCCAAAATACACAGATCTAGACATTAAAAAAAAAAACCTTTAAAAATAAAAAGCCTGTCATCGTCTCCATCACTCTACTGTGAAATTAAAATCTTTTTTCCACAGCAAAGACAACATATTTAAAGCGACACCATGAGTGTGTCCATCGCTCTTCGTCTCTCCCTCATCCTGATTCTCTTCTATAACCTAAACCAAACAAACAAAATCGTGCAGGCACAAAATGTATTTCATAGACACATAATAAACCAAAGCATAGAACGATGAGTCATTTGCAGAATTCCTCCCGACAAAACCCAGGTTTCTTGGGAAAAGATGATGAAAGAGGGGTGTAAATGGGTTAAAAGAGTGAGAAAGCGAAGTAAATAAGGCTTAAAAATCTGTCCATTTACTTCAGCAGTTCTAACAAATAGTAACTTTGTATCACCAAAGCAAAGATAATTTCCCAATAGCTTAAGTGTAAAACCTTAAACTACTTTTTGTCTTAAATTAGATCTCGATATTAATAGAACCCAGCGTTTCATTTTCACAAGTGAGAGGAGACAGGTCAATGTTTGCTTCTGTATTTCCTTTTTTTATTATTTTTAATTTCAGCATTTTGACACACTGCAGATTTGGGGTATGCTAATCAGAGGAGCAAGCAGACACAAATATAAACAGAGGCTGAATAATTCCCAGTGGGAAACGATAGGCTCTGGGCACCGCAGGTGGATGGAGTGTGCCGTATTGACACCGCATCCCTCAAGTTGCTGTCCGGGCTTCGGGTCTACATGAGATGTCCTGTATTCCTAATGTTCACGGTTGACTTGATTTTGATTTAATATTAAGGTCTGGCGATCTCAGAGGACTGAGAGGGAGAAGGAGATGAGGGACTACAGACCCTCTCCAGCGCATACCCTGCCAGCCAAAGGGGCACCGGGAATGGCCACCCAGGGCTCACTGGCCCCTGATTCCTTTCATGCTGATCCCTAGGTTTGGCAGGGAAAAGCATTTCTGAAAATGTGGCATTAGTGCCTCAACGTGGAGTTGGAGAAGTATTCCAAGGTAAATCACGCTTTTACGTGCCAAACTGCTGTTTAAGAGTCATTTTCTCTCTTCTATTTTCAACATGAGTTCTGGTGAACTGAGACAGGGAACTATATTTAAAGTGAAAATCAGGGCAGGCGATAGAAATCAGGCCTTTTCCACGATAACGTTAAATAATTCAAGCCAACGAATGTGTGAGCACACCTATAACAGAAAGATAATAGAGATCTTACAAGTAGCCTGGGATGCAGTTTTCCGGGCTAGATGAAGCCCTAATGCTTAAGAAACCCGAAGGAGTTAACTGCAGTGTGTGTAGTATGCACCACCTGGCTGGCCTCATTCCTGGGAGTGGATGGAGGACACTGCCTCCGTGCAGGGAACACGCTCGTGCCTCCTAGTTCCCAAGTCTTCCAGAAACGTCCATCAGAGAAACCAAACAAAACTGAAAACCACAGAAAACAGTAACACACTCTGCATCCAGTTTCCCACCTCAGGGGCTGCTGAGGACTGAGGAGATGACAGTGAAGCCATTGGGGACCAGCTTGACACAGAGGAAAAACTCGGGGAAGCTAAACGTGGTGGTGCGCACCCATAATCGCAGCACTCGGGAGCTGGAGGCAGGAAGGTCATGAGTTCAAGGTTTGCTCGGGCTACAGAGACACGGTCTCCAAAACAACACAAACAAAAATCTGCAACAGTGCAAGTTATGTCGCTAATCAAAAAAATGCAGACTGTCCATATATCTGCCAGGTGGTTGCAAGTCCTGCCTAGGAGCCAGGAGGGAGGCAGAAAATCTGATCCAGTCACCAACACGCCTGGGTTGTTTGCTTCTGGCCCAGTGGGAGAAAAAGCCTTGGGGCTTTCTTTCTTTCTTCCCTGTGACCCTACTTACCAAACATTTCCTTTCCCCGGGCAGCTCTGGCCTCTAGGGGCTGACCCTTCCTTCCCCTGAGCTTTCTGAATTTCCCTGCAGGTTCCAGGAGGGAGGGAGCCTTCCACCCACCACAGGACAACTGAAGGCCGGTTTGCGGTTTGCTCATTTCTAATGAATGCTTTGAGGGTAACCCACTCCAGCTGAGGGGAGAAAAGCAAATGCAATCCTGAGTCCAGCAGACTCGGCCCAAGGAAAGGCCATAGGCACAGAGCCCTCCTCTTCCTGTCCTCCCTGGACTGATGCATCAACCCCAGTAGCTGGAACATTGAAAAGCAGCTGTAGCGGGCACTGCCAACCCAAAGGGGCCAGCACAGAACCGGCCCCTGAGGGACTGAGGAGGTCATCTTCCGCAAAGGCCCTGGAGCGTGTGCAGGTGTCAGCAGCCATCTTCTTCAACCTGACTCGCTCAGACTTTCATTTGTCCAACAGACAAGAAGTCTGTCTGTCTGTCCCAGGTTATGCTAAAGATGAAGGCCCTGCCCCCCAGAGGAGCCAGTCTGTCAACAGTCCTGAAGCTTGGAGGTGGCCCTCTGCACCACTCAATTCCACGCCCAGAGGGCATGTGGTAAGGTACCATGGAGGCCTAGAAGCAGACTTCCCACACACACTGAACTGTACAGGCCCAGACGCCTAGAGCTTGGACACCCAAGGGATGATAGAAGGTGCAGGAGAGAGGCTGGGCAGGGACACCTGAGGGAGGGAATGGCGAGGGCTAGGACACTGAAGGGAAGGGGTAACAGCAGCCAAAAGAAGCTTGTGAGACGGGGTGACTGGTAGGGGAAGTGCCTATGTTGGGGATACCTGGTGACTGGGGAAGAATCACCTCTGCGGGGGAATTGACTGGGTGAGAAACTTGGGGTGTGATTGATTGAGGTGGAAACACCTGAGGGGGTGACTAGGTGTTAGCTGGAGAGGGGACACTTGGCTTAAGGGTGTGGCCAAAGCAGAGACACCCAGGAGGATGACTGGGGTGGGCATACCTGAGAGGGTAGAGTTGATGGAGGAGGGACACCTAGGGGTTAAGGGCTGGGAAGAGTGAAGTCTGATGGGGGAGTACCTGGAGGGCGGGAGTTATGGGGTAGATGAATATAATGAAGGGGTGCCTTAAGAGCCTAGTTCCTGCCCCCACCCCCGACCCCGCCTTGGGCATGAAAGCATCTTGAGGAAGGAAATGCAATATGCAGCTGTGTTTTCTAGATAGACTTCTCAAGACAGTGGATGGAACGACTGTTCAGGGGACAAAAACGGGCACACACATGCCAGCTGGGAGGCTACTGGCACAGGACTATCTCTGGGCATCAGTCAGGATGGGGGAACTGCAAGCCAGCACCTTAGGCTGTCAGGCTGAGGGGACAGAAGATATCTGTCAAAGATACCTTAGAGGCAGATATGCAAGTGGCCACAGTTGGGAGGGAAAAGACAAAAGGCCATGCAGAAAACAGAGCACGTGACTCCACCTTCGGGACTTGGCAGGAAGAACAGGCCATGGGGTGAGCAGATATGAGGTTAGCCCACTCCTGGACACTGAACGAATTAAGCACATGACTCCAGAAGCAGCTTTCTCTGCGTGGAATAGTACACAGTGTGAAGTCAGAGAGACGGGCACTGCTGGGGTCTCCATAGTGCAAAGAGACTGAAGCCACAGCCTGCCCACTCAGTACTGGACATGCGGCCAAGAATCTGGTCCCTTCCAGGCAACCCCTGGAACACACATACACACACACAAGCACGCACACACACACACACACATGCACACATAGTGCCCAAGGAGACCCAAAGAGGGCATCAGAATCCCTTGAGTTGACGTTACAGGCAATTGTGGGCCTCTGGACATGGATGCTGGGAATAGAACTCAGGTCCTCTGCAAGAGCAGTGAGTACTCTTAACCATGGAGCCTCCTCTCTAGTACCCTTTAAGAGAAATTTTTACAGAGTTCTTTAAAGGATCCATGTCCTTCAAATTGACAAGAGAAAGGAGTTGTGGTAGAGAAGACCTGAGGCCCCAGCATTGCTTGACTATAAAAAGTGGCATGAGACAAGGCTGAAAGACAGCGTGGCACATAGGACAGAAATGGGAATAACCACATACATTTACAAAGAAAGAGAATTCACTTCTCTGATTTACATCTTGATTAAAGAAATCAGTCAAGACGGGGGAAAAAAAGCAAAAATTTCACTCCAACGGTTTGAGATTCAAAACCTATCTTTATAAGGATGTTCCATGGTCTGAAACAGAATCCAAAAACCCCTGCTCACAGAGCCCTCTCCAAAACACACTGCAGTAGAACACAAAGCAAATATTCAAACACAAGGAAATTAGCTCTTTGTAAAACGCCTTTAAATAGCAATCACATTGTTGAATGATAACTGCCAGGCTTACTCTAGAAAAATACAATGGGCCATTAACTGATGGGCAGCTTATCCCTCACAAGAAAAAGCAGATTGAAAGTCCCCACCAGCAGCGCTCCACCCATGCTGCAAACAATCTGAGAGAGTCTAAGCCTAGAGACTTCCTTGTGTCCGCTCTACAAGGCTTCGCTAGAACAGCTCACGGCTCTAGTTCTTTTTAAAATCACGGCAGTCCCTTCAGAAGGACATGAAAATCTGCCAAATTATATACGCTGGTTAGATTTTTGTCTGCTTGACCCAAGCCGGAGTCATCTGGGAAGAAGGGATCTCAAATGAGAAAATGCCTCCATCCTATCAGCTTATGGGGCACGTTCTTGATGAAGGACTGATGTAGGAGGGCCCAGCTCACTGTGGGTGGGGCCACCCCAGGCAGGCAGTCCTGGGTGGTATAAGAAAGCAGGCTGAGCAAGCCACGGGGAGCAAGTCTGTAAGCAGCATCCTCCATGGCTTCTGCTTCAGTTCCTGCCCTGACTCCATAATGGATAATAACCTGTGAGCCAAACCCTCTCCTCCCCAAGTTGCTTTTGGTCGTGGGGCTTTATCATGGCAAAGGGAAGCCAACTAGGACATCGCGCTGGGACCAGAGAAAGACTTCTTGGTCTGAGTTCTGGGGTTTCTACTTCCTTTCCTAAGTAGAGAAACCCCCTTGACTGACACGAGCTGGGGTTCTGTTCCGTAAAAACTACACAGCTCATCTTCAAGGCAGGGCAGTTCCGAGACATCTCTGCATTTTACGGATGTTCATGAAAGTCACCCAGTAATGGTCACAGTTGGTACCCGAGCCTAGGTGGACCAGGAAGAGCTCCCATGTAAATGGACGCTTCCTCCGACCACCCATTCCCAAATACCCGGCAGCTGCTTCCCAAGTTACCACACAGAGGCTTATAGGAATTATAAATGCTTGGCCGATAGCTCAGGCTATCTCTTACACTTAAATTAACCCATTTCTATTAATCTATGTATCGCCACGTGACTCATGGCTTTACCTGTCTTCTAGTATGTCTGGCTCCCTGGGTGGCTGGGTGGTGCCTCTTCAGACTCCGCCCTCCTTCCCATCATTCTCAGTTCGGCTTTCCCAACTAACTTCCTGTCCAGCTACCGGCCTGTTAGCTTTTTATTAACCAAGGAGAGTAATACATATTCACAGTGTAGAAAAGGACTGATCCATGGCATTCGCACACATGGTTGTGCACACAGATAACCTGGGCCCCTTGTTAAAAATACACATCTGCAAGCCTCATTTGAAATAAAGCTCAAAATATCAGCTTCCTGGAAGGGAGGTTTGGAGAAGGTTGACCTCCAAGGCTAATACACTGGGGGTTTGGTTGCTGCCCAGTTAGGTTTCTATGGCTCTGATAAAACACCCATGACCAAAAGCAAAAGGGTTTCTTTCAGCTTATAGCCCATCAACCAGGGAAGCCACGGCAGGAACCTAGGAACAGGAGCGGATGCAGAGGCCATGGAGGAACACTGCTTGTTCCTCATGGCTTGCTCCCCATGGCTTGCTCAGCCTGCTTTCTTACAGCGCCCACAGTCACCTGGGCCCTCCCACATTCATCGTCAATCAAGAAAATGCCCCACGGGTTTGCTCATAAGCCCATCTGCTGGGGGCCTTTTCTTAACCGAGGCGCCCTCCTCCCAAATGGCTTGGCTTGTGCCAAGTGGGCATAAAACCACTAACACGCACAGATGCTTATACTCAAGCGCTGAAGACTGGCGAGGCCTCGCGAGAGGTGGTCAGTCAGGAGGCACTCACCCAAGAAGGGGTCGGGGCTCCTCACTCGGGAGCAGCCTAGGCCTCCAGGTCCTGGATCTGGGTTGTGATGTAACAGGCAACTCCGTGTGCCCCTTCCCTGTGTGCCCGCACTCCTGCCACACCTACCGCCCGCCACCATCGCTCAGCTTCAAGAGCTGTCTTTACCCCAGCCTCACGTACACTGCATTATGCATTATCCCACAACTAAGTTCCCTGGAATCTCCATTTGAACAGATGTAAGCATTTAGAAATGTTGATGTGACTATCACGTACACTAAGGCCTGACACACATCGGGACAGACAGCTACCCAAGAACTCAAGGGAGCTAGCTAGCTACGTGGGGCTATTTCCATAATGACCTTGTACTTTTCAAATCCTTCCCTTCATTCATTTCATAAACGATACACAAACTCGTGCATAACCACCCTCAAGGATCTGCAGAAGATAAATTCGACGTGAAGTATGAGAAAGCCTTGAGCTTCTCACAGCAAGCAACAATGCAAACGGCAATAGATCACCTTTTCCCTTTGCCAGCGTATTCTATTACAAGTGCAGATAAGCCACACCCCTCGGAGAAACCGGTGCTGTCATATCTGATATATGCAAATCCTCTCTAATGAGACTTCTACTCTTTCGCCTAAACCCACAGTTTCATATTTACAAAGACGGCTTTCTTCCCAAAAGCCGAAATGTCTCTAGTATGCATACAGTTGAAGCAAAGCACAAAAGAATTATTTTGCCAAAGCCTTTCTTCCTTAAAAAAGTAAAATATATGTATATATAAAAATAAAAGCACAAACTGCTCAGAATGCCACCTACAAAAACAGCCCCTCAACTTCCTCAAGTAGGTGAGCTCCTGACCCAATTTTTTTTTTTTTTTTTTTTTTTTTGGTTTTTTTCGAGACAGGGTTTCTCTGTGGGTTTGGAGCCTGTCCTGGAACTAGCTCTGTAGACCAGGCTGGTCTCGAACTCACAGAGATCCGCCTGCTTCTGCCTCCCGAGTGCTGGGATTAAAGGCGTGTGCCACCACTGCCCGGCCCCAAATTATTTTTTAATGTGCATCTGTGTTTGTTGTTTGTTTGTTTGGAGACAGGGTTTCTCTGTGTAACAGCCCTGGCTGTCCTGGAACTCACAGAGACCGCCTGCCTCTGCCTCCAGAGTGCTAGGATTAAAGGCGTGCACCACCATGCCCTGCTCTGACCCAAATTTCTAACAGTTCATCTGATCCAAAACCTGAACAATTTACATGCACCCTAAATTCAACTTGTCCAGAACTCATCACCCTCACCTCCCAGGCCCTTGAAAATTAAAAGTCAAGTTATGTAACCTCACAGAATTATACACCTCAACTTATACTTAATGGATTTTCTATTATACATATTTAACCACAATTTAAAAAAACATTTTAATTCTGGCCCTCCTCTAAATGCCCACATTAGAACCCAGACACTGGCCTCTGGCCAGTTTCTTACAGAGAGTTGTATTCAGAGCATGGATGTAACTCAGTGACAGAGCACATGCCTACTGTGCACAAAGACCCTGGATTTTTTTTTTTTATTTTTAAACATAAAAATATAAATTTATTATTAAAAACATTTATTTTCCTAAATGCACAGCCCATTGAACCTGTCCATGCATCTTTGCCAGAGGCTGGGTCTTCTCCACACTTAGTGTTTCTGGTATAAGTTACTGGGGTTCAATGTCCTGAAGCAGTTTGGTAAGTCCTTTACTAAGGACCTCCTTGAAGGGCTTTCTGACCAGAGAACCCCAGTGAGAAGCTTCTAGATGGGACCTTTCTTACCACTTGGGTGTAGTATCTTAAATGCTATTGGCTGAAGGAGCAGAATGTGCTCCCACAGCAGACTTAGGTTTCGTAAGTCTGAGCACGTACAGACTTAGATTTGGGCTCCTTGGTAGCTTTGCCCTGGGATTTGTTATTTTCTTGGCAGTTCTCTGGCATCCTTCTCTTGCCCTTCTTGAGGAGCGTAACAACACTCTGAGGATTTTTTTTTTTTTAAAGACTGGAGGTGGGGAGGCTGGAGTTACAGATGGTAGTGAGCTGGCTGACATGGATGTTGGGAACCGTACTCTGGTCCTCTGGAAGAGCTGCAAGTGCTCGTAAACCCTGAGCCATCTCTCCAGTGTGAAGACCCTGGGGTCTGATCTCGAGGTGAAAAAAAAAATAATAAAACAAAAAGATGAACCATAACTTTATGGGGGGAGTGGTTATTACCCCGCTCCACTCTCAGCCCACTATCCCAATCAATCATGGAGTCTGGAAGCTTCTCCCTTTGTTTTAAAAGTTTTTTTAAAATTACCGTACGAAGTAGTGTGTCTCATTATGACATCGTCATGTCCATGTGTCATTATGCCGCTCTCTGCTTACCATTCCCCAGGTCTACATGGACCCTTCTAATCCTTGTCTCACAGAGCAGCCAGAATGAAAATCATGCACAACAGCCCTCCAACAAGGCCACTCACAAGTCTGTAGGGCCCGCCTCACCTGGCCCCTACACCTTTCCACCTCTGAAACTCTCCAGGCTACTATTTCTCTACTTGAATCCTCCTCCCCGACTCTCCTCCCACTGGCATGCTTGCTTCTCCCTCCCAATTGCCTGGTTTCTCCTTCCCCTTCAGGGTTGAGTTTACAGTGGCCACCACTTCCTCCAGGAAGCCTTCACGGATTTACAAGTTTCTCAAACCTCAACACTACTGACATTTGGAGCTCAATAACTAAACTGTCTGATGGCAGCAGAGCGGTCCTATGCCTTGTAGGATGCTTCATAAAAGCAGTTCTCGGGGCTGGAGAGATGCCTCAGTGGTTAAGAGCACTGGCTGCTCTTCCAGAGGTCCTGAGTTCGATTCCCAGCAACCACATGGTGGCTCACAACCATCTGTAATGAGATCTGGCGCCCTCTTCTGGCATGCAGGCATACATAGAGGCAGAGTGTTGCATACATAATAAATAAATCTTTAAAAAAAAAAAAAGCAGTTCTCAACCTGTGTGTGGCGACCCCCTTGGGGTCAAAAGACCCCTTCACAGGCATCATCTAAGACCATCAGAAAACACAGATATTTATGTTACGATTCCTAACAGTAGCAAATTACAGTTATGAAGTAGCAACTAAAATAACTTTATGGTGGGGGGGGGGTCACCACAACATGAGGTGTTGTATTAAAGGGTCCCACCATTAGAAAGGTTGAGAACCACTACTTCACAACATTCCTGGCTATCAATGCTACATGGGTGACCTAGTGACATCCTTAACAAGTGTTACTCTGTTGCGAACTGCTGTACCGGAGCAGACAGAAGGCAAGGAGCTCCCTGCCACATGGTCTCAAAGTGTCCAGAACTTAGCAGGATGCAGCTGGGTTCTGGTTTAATTACTGAATGTTGCTTTCCCTCCTACCAGCCACCTACACAAGGGTGGCGCTAGCTGTCTTGTTCCTGGGACAGTTCAATACCCAACACACAGTAGGTCCTCAAAACTTACCTTTGAATAATGAATCCAAATAGTCTTTCAGTTTAATGGTCTTTTTGAATGATTCTGAAATCAACTCTATCTAGCAATACAAATGTGTTCCTCCAGTGAACGTGGTTTCGTTGGGGGCTTGGGAAGAACTTTGATGTCATGGTTATAGGGCTTGACTGGGCTACAAGGTCAAGTTCATGACCAAGTATATTGTGCCGATTTGCTAGGGGTGCGTCCCAAATGACAACAAATCTATCTGGAGAATTAAAACCACTGTCATCAATATCTACACGCGGCTTAAGAAACAACAGGGGAATTTGCAAAATCAAAAAGAAGAAAAAAAAACCCACACAGAAAACAACTCAGAGTTAGGTTTGACTCTGTCTTAAAATTTCTGACTCACCATAATGAGAAGAATCTGAGCAAGACTTGGCTCAGAAGGAAAAAAAATCATTCCAATTTGGCAGGTGCTAAGAAATACAATCTTGGCTCACTCAGAGAACAGACAGGGATGTGAAAGATAAACGCTAATAGCTATTATTTCACCATTGGTTCGAATCATCTTCTCCGTAGAGGTATCAATTAAGATTGGGCTTGGCTGCATATAATCTCCTGCGATACAAGGCTGCAAGTAGGTGACAGACAGGGCCGGCGCAGTACTCTGCATCCATCTGGTATCCAGGCTGCTTCCTCCCTTCTACCTGCCTTCCATTTTCAAG
This sequence comes from Ondatra zibethicus, assembly GCA_004026605.1. Taxonomy (NCBI): domain Eukaryota; kingdom Metazoa; phylum Chordata; class Mammalia; order Rodentia; family Cricetidae; genus Ondatra; species Ondatra zibethicus. The sequence continues at coordinate 56,648 of PVIU01000854.1, forward strand.
GTAATCTCATGGCCGCAACGTGACCTTCAGAGTTTGAGCAGTCAGCTCCACTCAAAGTCAATGAGAAGGACAGTAAAACACGCCCCAAAGCGCTATACCCTAGCTGCACCAGCCACTTTAAGTGTCCCCATAATCCTCACAGATATCTCCTTATCACCCCAATACAAAAGCCACTGAGAAATATCTCACAGCAACATCATCGCCACCCCCCCCACACCATCCTTTTAAATCCCATGTGATACAAATAAGCCTGGCTAGAGAAAGAAGAGCCAACGGCAACAAGGTAGACAGTCGTCTCTTCTACGATGGAGTCAGTTTGTTCAAACTGTAGGAGACAGCAAAATTTCCAGGGGTCTATCAAGTCCGTGCCTCGAGTTCTATATAAAATAATGAAGGCTCAAAGCCACTAAAAGCCATACAGCTAATAAATGGCAACCAAGAGGTTGTAAATCTCACTCTGGAACTCATTCCAGACACTAGAACTGAATCTGCCGTGAACTGTCTGCATACACAGAGGTTTAAAATAAAATCTCTATATTGACTTTCCTCAAAAAGAAAAAACTGTGGTAGTATGTGAGGAAGCCGCCTGTCAGACCACTCCTAAAAGGGTGTGTGTAAACCGAGAGGTGGTGGTGCACACCTTTAATCCCAGCACTCAGGAGGCGGAGGCAGGCGGATCTCTCTGAGTTTGAGGCCAGCCTGGTCTATACAGGGAGCTCCAGGACAGCAAGTATTACACAGAGAAACCCAATCAAGAAAATCAAAAGGGGGGTGGGTGGGATATAATGTACTTCTAAACTACCAGAATTATTCAGTGACTCCAGGCACATGTCACATTTTCTCTTCCAACAGAATCCTAACTCGGGGGGGGGGCACACCTTTAGACATTTTGATGTCCCTCCCCTGATATCAAAGTATAGAACAATAAACACCAGGCCTGAAAGAAAGAATTCTCGCTCCTGTACCAGCTCACAGGAGCCAGCTCACAAGACCCAAGAGTCTCACAGGGATTTGGATTGTTTTAAGGTTACTTTTTTTTATTACACATATATGAATAATTTGCCCGCATGTAGTATGTATGGGTACCGCATGTATGCCTGATACTCATGGAGGCCAGAAAAGGGCATCAGAAGCCCAGGAACTGGAGTTACAGATAGTTGTGAGCTGCCGTGTGAATCTGAGAACTGAACTCAAGTCCTCTGCAGGAGCAGCCAGTGTTCTAACCACTGAGCCATCTCTCCAGCCTCCCATAGAAACCTTTTAAGGAATTTTCTGTTTCCTTTATTGTGCTTATCTAACAATTTCACAAGGTTCAGTGGCATCTCTAAAAATGTGTTGACATTTTAGTTCATTTGGAATATCCTTTCCTATATTATCAAATCAAATCTCCCCTTAAGGGTATTAAAAAGTAGATGCAAAAATAACAAGCACAGCTTTCAGTCTATATATTGCATCTGTGAGATACAAATATTACTATTAAATGCATGCCACAAATAGAAAGCTAATTTCAGTCACCACCCACCTATTTGGTGAGCTGCAAAACCTTCGGGCCATAGGAAGCAGCCCCAGCCACCCAGCCTCCCATCCTCCTGCCTGCCCTCTGCCAGGGCTCCACAATGCTTTCTTCAGCTAATGAGCTCTGGCCAAATTCCCCATGATCAATTGTCACTTTCTGGGTCCAAGGTGCCCTAACATTTTAAATTACAGTGTTGCCAAATTAATCATGTGAGTGAACAATTAATTATGAGCTAATCTAGCTCAATTTTCGCACACTTAGTGAGCACCTGAAGAAATGTCAGGGGTATTCAGAAGCAAAACAAAAAAAATGTTCCTATTCGGAAAGCATAAATCCAAATAAAAACAAGCTGCCAAGGCTCTCGTGGACTGTCTTTCCCTAAACTGCACTATTCTGCCATTTCTAAAAATCTGAAATTCTGCCTTTTCAGAAACGGGAAGCACAGGCAAGTCAGGGTTAGAGAAAGTATTATAATGACAAGCTGAAGAGTCCTTTTTCTTTTTTACCCACGCTTTCAAACTTGAACAAATATCATAAAAAGTCATTCACAGTGACTTTTTAACTTTTTCTCACATCATCTGAGCTAACAGGGGGGAGGAAACGCCTTCAAGAAAACGGAAAGAAAGGAATGGGCAGCAGCAGGACTGCCTGAGATCAGGTCTCTGATTTTCCCAGGGAATCTTCCCCAAGCCCCAAGGCTCAGCAGGGCTCTCCCTCCTCTCCTCGCCCAAATGTGTTAGGAAGAAGGCCGGTGGGGGGTGGGGGGTCCCAGGAAATACAGGGGCTAGGGGTACAGGATGGGGGGGACAAGGGACACAGGGGGTCACAGTAGGGTACAGAGTGTGCTAAGGGCTGGATGAAGGTTGTATAAGGTTGGGTGGGGTCGCAAGGAACACATGGTGGGGCGCGTGGGGTACTCAAGGCAGGACAGAAAGTGCATGACTGGGGACTTGGTAGGTACATAGTGGGGCACAGGTCATGCACAGCTGGGAATCCAGGGTGCACACGGTTGAGCATGGGAGGGGGATGCCCATGGCCGTGCTCAGATTGTGCACAGCACAACCGGAGGGACGGGGTGCACAGGGCCGGACGCAGGGGGTGAACAAGGTGCACACAGTGGAATGCGGGGTGTGCACCGTGAGGCGTTGGCGGGTGGGGGGAAGGACGGGGGCGGGAATACATAAGATCGGGAGGGGTAGAACAAGGTAGGACTCGGGATACGCACAGCGGGGCACCAGGAATACACTGGATGTGGTTGGGCGAAGGGGTGCATTTGTAGGGGGTTGTGGTGCACATTGTAGGGCCCATGAGTGAATAGCTGTGGGGAACGGGAGGTGCACAAGGTGGAGAGCGGGGCGCACAAGGTAAGGAGTAGGTGCACATAGTGGGGCGCAGAGTGCCCACGGCGGGCCGTAGCATGCAAGCGGTGGGGCGCAAGGTACATACGGTGGGGTACGGAGGGGCACGGGATGCACTTGGAGGGACGCGCGGTGCACACGCCGGGGTGGTGGGGACGCACGGGGCGGGGTGCACACAGTGGAGCGCGGGGTGTGCACCGCAAGGCGCGCGGGAAACAGGCAAGGGCGGGCACCGCGCGACCTCTTGCAAAGTTTCTAGCAGTTGCGCGGCGCAGCCTCCCGACCCGGCCGCGCCCTCCCAACCAGCCCGCCTGGCCCGGCGGAAGAAGGCGGAGACGGAGAGGGCGCGGGCCAGGGGTGGCGCCGCTAGAGGGCGCTGCGGCCCGGACGGGGCGGGACGGGGCGGGCGGCAGCCGGAACTGCGCGGGGGCGGCCGGCAGCCTCGGACTCCCTCCCCACGCCGCGCCCCGACCGCGCGCTACTTACCCGCGGAGCAGCTGAGCAGCGCCAGCAGCGCGGGCGGCCGCATCCCGGCGGTGGAGGCTGCGCGCCCTTCCCGGAGCCGAGCTGCGCGGACGCCCTGCGCGCCTGACCCTTCTCGCGCTCCCCTCCTCCTTCCCGGCACCGCGCCGGCTCGGGCTGCGCCCTCTGGCGGCCGGGAGCGGGAGCGCCCCAGTGTGCGCTCGCAGCGGCTGTGGTTGTAGGTGGTCCTGCTGCCCAGCTGAACCGCGCCCTCCTCTGGGCTTCTGACCTAGGGCCTCCTTTCTGCTTTCAGGCACTTCCCTCCCCCTCCCTCATCCTTCCTCATCCCCAGCCGCAGATCCCTCACTCCCCTTACTGTGCCCAAAGCGAAGGAGGAAGGATCGTTTGTCCTCCCTGCTAATGGACTATATTCTGTTTTTTATAAAAAGCAAAATCGATATTCAATTCTTAATATTGTTGGCACCGATGTTCCACTTTGATGAAGGTGTTTTTAATCAGCTCAACTAATTTACTTAATATCCTCCTTTTAAGTGGAATTTGATCAATAGCTTTGGCCCGGAGTTTTGCTCTTAATAGATGTTGATGTAAAGCTAATTTTTTATAAATGTAATTTTGAGTGTTCACCATGATGGAAGGGGGGGTACACTTTGATTCAAAATACCTGATGAAAATAAATCAATTAAAAATACCGGAGTGTAGCGATGTGGGAAAGGCTCCCTAAACAGAGTCCCTTCTAGCACAGAACCATGAAGAGTCTCCTTCCCACGTAGGAAGAGTTGCGGCCTTACAGGCTTAGCCAATTACATTGTACCTGACTGAAGAGGGAAACAATTACAAGAGAAGAATTGGAGAACCCTTCGCAGAAACACAGGTTTTCTCTTGAGTATCCAAGGACGTGAATACAACCAAATGTGCCTCCCTGGCTTGAGTTTAGACAGTGCAGGTCTGGAGGCAGCCAGGGTGGCCTTTCAGTGTCTGATCATAGTACAAATGGGCTCAGTGGACATTCTCTGCCTCTTTCACAGGTAGAAAGAGTCTCAGAGGCCGCCTCCTCATAAGGACTTTTGACAGCACATTTTTTAGTTTCGAAGTGTCTGCAACTCAACTCTTGGTGCCTAATGCCAATCTCTTGACTGAGAGCTCACATTTAATGAAGACCAGCAGTAGACTTTTTTTCTAAATTCTTGACTGACTTGTTTTCCTTCCTGGAAAGTTCTAAAACCTCTAGATTGTTTCCCATTTCCAGAATTGTCTAGCTTTCTCCCCAGAAAATATTCCATCCCTATGTTAGACACCACACGATATAAACAAGATGTAAATTGAGAGAAGAGTCTGGCAGCTAAGTTACTCAAGTAAAGACTCTGCTTTGGTGGCAGACAACTTTGAGAGCTTAGTGGACCACAGCGGCCATCGAACTTTAACCTGAGCGGCTGTTGAGATTGCTCTGTGGATGGGCTTTCTTTTGCACCTCCAGCAACATGGAGACTTCTTGTTAATTATGAAAGCTTGGCTTTAGCTTAGGTTTGTCTCAGCTAGCTCTTATAACTTAAATTAGCCCATTTATAGTAATCTCCGTTCTGTCACATGCCTCTCTTTCATCTTGCACCTCTTCTCCATCTAGTTGGCCACTCCACCCTTCTTCCCAGAGTCCTCTCTGCCCCCAGAATTTCCACCTAATCTCTTCCTATCTAGTGGCTGTTCAGCTTTTATTATGCCAATCACAGCAATAGATCTCCACACCGTGAACAAATATCCCACAACATGGCCCAGTGTTTAAGAGCACGGACTGCTCTCCCAGAGTACCTGAGTTCTGTTCCTAACACCCACATCTGTTGGCTCACAACCGCCTGTAAGTCAAACTCTGGGATGATCTGATACCTCTGGCTCCACCAGCGTGCTCATGCACACACGCCTACAAACAGACTCACACAGGTACAAATAATTAAAATCAAGAAAATGCAGATTTTAATTTAAAAACCTAACCGTGATACAACATTATTGTGTTCCAGGACAAGCGTGGGGAATTGGGCCATGAGGACAAGAACACATCCTTTAAGTAATAAACTTACCCATCTTCTGCCTCTCCACAGAGGACAATGATAAATGGCTCATCGCACAGCTCCATAACTCACGTTTGAAAAAGGATTACCTTTCAGTGACACTGGTCATGTGATAAATAGACTCCCTAGAAGTCGTCTCTTCATCACTAGTAGAAAGACTCTCAGAGGAAACCTGCTTACAGCGGTACTGACAGACATGGGATGGGGTAGCAGCCACTGTGAGGGGACAGTTCTCCACAACTAAATCTCCTAAACTCCAGTATAGTGACCTGGAGAAGGGCGGGCCATAGCTCTGTTGTCCTGGGATTCTCTCACCTCCTTCTGCTGTCACCTCCATGCTGGCTTCTGGGATTGCCCGGCTGTCCTTGCTGGAGGGCAGGGTGAGAAACACAAGCTAGCACAGGCCATCTCTTCTCGAGGACCCTACAGACGCATGATTGGAAAAGAATGATGGTTTGTAAAATAATTAAAATTGAAGTAATTTAAAGCAATCTGTATAAATACCTAAGGAAAACAATGCAAATACATATTCATAAAGTCATTGGTAACCAAAGTTTAATTAAACTGTGAATTACCAACTTCTCTATGGATGGTTGATCTCAGAGCAATGCCAGGCTCCTAAGTCAATACTCTTCGTTCAAACAACGGTGTACTATTGGCTGATGGGCCTTTGCTAGGCCCTGAGACATGTACTTGGCACTGAGCCCAAGAACTCCCTAGTCCAGTTAGGGAGACAGAATGTCCATAACCTGCCATGCAGAAGATGCTTCAGCACAGGCAGATGGCAGGAACATGTTGGAACACAGAGGAATAGATGACATCTATCAAGCCCTTTGGAACTGATCATAAAAATAGAAGTGACTTTTGTGTGTAACTTCTTAAAGGGAAATGGCAAGTCTCCAAGCTGAGAGAATGAGGGGATTTGGTCCTAGGCAGAGGTACGGCATACATGTGGCAGATCAATCAAAAGCCAGATGGTGGACTGGGGAAAGACTTCTGGGTGGGCTCCCTCCAGTGCCGCCTCTCTCTCCCGTGAATCTGATGGGCCCTCAGGCCTCCCATTCCTGTTTGGCGAAGGCCACTGGACAGGTTCAGATTCCTGCTGTTCCCTCCAGGCCTAGTTTCAGGCCTGAAACAAATTAGTAACCGGCACATTCCGGGAGATCCATTCCTTTCCCAGACCAGGAAGTGCCTTTCTGAGTTATGAGGGATTATTTCCCAAACTAAAATCAGGCCTGGAATCTGATGGAGGGCTGGCAAGGCAAGAAGTGTTCTTTAGGACTTCAAATCATTAAATCAGACCCATAATGTAATACCTTAACCACTGACGAATGCAGTACTTTTCATAGGGACTGTCAGCCCTCAGATAATGATATGGAGACTTTTATAATTATGAAAGTTTGGCCTTTAGCTTAGACTTGTCTCAATGAGCTCTTATAACTTAAATTGACCCATTTATACTAATCTACATTCTGCCATGGGGATCATTACCTCTCTTCCATCTTGCACCTCCTGTTTCCTCTTCATGTCTGGCTGGTGACTTTGCCTTTCTTCTTCCCAGAGTTCTCTCTCTGCCCAGAAGTCCCGCCTATCCCTCCTGCCTAGCTTTGGATTTCAGCTTTTTGTTACACCGATCACAGCAATACATCTTCACGCAGTATAAAATATGTGCAAAAATATACAGTTTTCCTCTTTTGACTAAATAAAAAGAAACAGTTTTAACTCTAACAAAGCAAAACTATATAAAATAAGAACAATTATCAAGTAAGAATTACATTCACAGTGTATAGTTCATTTGTATTTGACAAATTTGGAGAAGTTATCTTATTATCTATCCTATCTTGATGAGTCTAAAGTTTTATACCTAAACTAATACCTAAACAATTTTTATCATAACTTGTATTACCATTCTAAAAATATATTTTTAGACCTTAAAACATTTTCTTAAATAAACAACTTAAGCTTTTATATCTCTCACCTTTACACCTCTTTTGTGAGTTTCTTTTCTGAATTTGATAACAAGGAAAACTGTAACTATAACTATCTAGTCTTCAACTCCATCAAAGACCCAAGAAGGATATAATATTGTCTCAGTAAACAGAAAGTGCAGAGCAAGAAATTTCCAAGACTGACAGAAATGACAGAAACAGCTAGCTGCCTGGAGAGTCACCCAAGGTCTTCTGCATTGTTGGGGCAACTATCTTCAGCCTAGAGGCCTAGAATATCTGACAAACTTTTCTGTGAAGCAGGAATTTTGAAGGACTATCTGACCTTATCTTGGCAAAGTTTGACCATCTCCTTCTTTTGTGTCCTGCTTGTCCAATCTGTTCAGCATACTGTCAGCAGTCAAGGCAAGGGCAATTTCTTGCCCAGTGGATAACTTTGCCACAATAAAAGCTAACTCCATATGTAGGTTCTTCAATGCCTTTTTAAAAGTAGATGGGTGCTGCCAGGTGCAGATGTGTCTCACTGTCACGAAAAGTCTTATGTCATTAAAACATCTTAAATGCCATATTCTGCAGATCTCTGAAGTGTTTGAAGACTATCTATCTGTCTAAAATACATCTGCTTAACCTTGAAAACATAGCTAATATGACTATAAGTTTGATTGCTATAGATGACTAACTACTAATCTATATTTCTTAATTATCCCTCCTCCACTAGCACATGGCCTGATGGCTGACTCCACCCACTTCGGGTCAGTGAGAGTGGAGAATCATGACCCTGGCCTGTAGCTTGTTTATCTACCCCAACTCTGGGAAGTTTTTGGGTCTACACCATAGTAGGCATTTCTATCTAGTCTCCCACCACCTAGAAGCACAATGTTTGCTTCTCATATACCCCATTCAAGTGTTTGCTAGCAGGGCCTCTTAAAAGAGCCACACCTCTGTATGCTGCTATCACTAAGCCTACTCAAGAAACCATGATTGCCAAAAGGCTTTCTCAGGCCTTGTGTTGATTTACATGCCCCAAATTGGGTGCCAAATGTAATAGTACTTTTTTTTGTCTGGACCACCAGCCTGCAACTAATGACACAGAGACTTTAGTAATTATGAAAGTTTGGCCTTTAGCTTAGGTTTGTCTCAACTAGATCTTATAACTTAAATTAACCCATTTATATTAGTCTATATTCTGCCATGGAGCTCATTACCTCTCTTCCATCTCACACCTCCATTTTCCCCCCATGTCTGACCAGCAACTCTACCTTTCTTCTTCCTCTCTGCCTGGAAGTCCCACCTATATTTCCTGCCTACCTATTGGCCATTCAATGCATCACACACAGTGTACAAATATCCCACAAAATTAGTGGGAAACATTTCCACATATCCAGAGACAAACACTCATGGAGGAACTACATGTTCCAGACTCTCCTATGGCATGACAGTGGGAGGGGAAAGTTCTTTCCTGATGTATCATACCCCATCAGGAGGACCAAGACACACAAAGTGACATTAGCTCATGTTTGAGCACACATCTTTTGAGAAGGCTGGAAACAGAATGAGATGGAAGGGCAAGAGAGAAGGGAAGTCATGGAGCAAGGATCAGGGGAAGGGCTTTTATAGATGGCACAGTTACAAGCAAGCTGTGGCAGATAAAGAAAGGTATTCCAAACAGAGGGGGCAGGCAGGTATGCTGGACAGGCCTGTATGCTGGACACTGGAACCATTCAGAGACAGGAGTTGAGTGATCTCATAAGGAACATCAAAGGGAAGCTGACTAGAGCCACATCCTGGCTGCCTTGCCAAGGAGGCTGACCTTCATGGAAGGGCACTGAGGCTGTTGGAGAAGCTATATAGGCTGCCAACAAGAACACAGCTTCCACTGTGGGTCCATAGCTCTTGATGCCCATCTTGTGTCCTAACCACATCCTCTCTCAAAGAAGCAATGACTAAATATTTCATGAGGTGATAAAGTCATAGATGATGCTCATGTGTACTGTAACCAAATGAATGAACAATGCATGAGAAAATCAATTCAGTGGTGATGTTATGGGGGACTAGACAGAGGCCAAAGAGAAAAAAGTCTGATACATATGAGAAATATATGCCACAGGTAAGCATTCTGGAAGTTGCTTTTAAGTATATTATTTCATTTAACCTTTACCCTCTCCAATAAAAATCATGATCCCAAAGACATAAAAAGATAATTCTTTTTTTTTCAAGTTTTCCTTTGAGATGGGGTCTTACTGTGTATGTGCCCCAGGCCTGCTGGGAACTTTCAGTCCTTCTACTCAGACAGACATCCATTCTCTAGATTAGTAAATGAATCTCAAGAGGGTCTAACAACAGAAACCAGAAGTGCCTGTGATGGCAACTGTAAAATGGAAGGAAGAAGTCACTGACAGCATGACAGAGGTCAGACCAATTGTAATTGTGAGTGGATACTGGCTGGTGCTAAGAAAGAACACACAGAAGGGGATCGACGGAGCAATTAATTAAAGTGGGTATCTGCCAGAAGGATGAGTTTATAGAGAAAAATGAAAGATTACAACAGGATGCCTTCCCAGCATCAGTTGGTGTATGGTGATGCCCTGAGGGTTTCTCTATGCCAGGCAGCAACCTAACTGTGTTATGTGTTCTTTTATTAAGCTTCCATTCAATTCTCCAAACAGTTTTATTACTACTGTCATGTTGTCTAAGGTGGGTAGTGTTGTGGTTGGTTTTCATTTTTAAAGCAATATAGACTCACTGGGGAAGAGAGTCTCAGTGAGGAAGTGTCCAGGTCAGGCTGGCCCGTGGACAAGCCTGTGGGCGACTGTTGTAGAATATTATTTTAAATGTTTTACATTTGTTCATGTCATGGAGCATGCGTTTAATGATACAAAGATACATTGCGTTTTTTTTTTTAATTGCATTTGTTAAGCTCTGTGAAGCTGTGCTACTTTGCCTGTCTAAAACACGTGATGGTCTAATGAAGAGCTGAACAGCCAAAAGCAAGGCAGGAGAAAGGATAGGCGGGGCTGTCGGGCAGAGAGAATAAATAGGAAAAATCTGGGAGGAGGGATGAAGGAGCAAGAGAAGGAGAAGGAGAAGTGGACATCAGAGGCTAGCCACCCAGCTACACAGCCGGCAACAGAGTTAGAAAGAAATAAAGATGTGCAGAAATAGAGAAAGGTAAAATCCCAGAGACAAAAGGTAGATGGAATAATTTAAGTTAAGAAAAACTGGCTAGAAACAAGCCAAACTAAGGCTGGGCAATCATAACTAAGAAGAAGACTCCGTGTATTTATTTGGGAGCTGGGTGGCAGACCGCCAAAGAGTAAAGAGTAAAAACAACCAACGGCAAGTGACTGTCTTGGTTACATTAATTGAGGTGGGGACCCAGTTTACTGTGGGCAGCACTATCCCGTGAGTGTGGGTCATGGACTGTGTAAGAACAGGAAGGGGGTTAAACGCTAGTATGCACGCATACATTCTCTCTTCTTTTGCCTGTGGTTGTGATATGATGAGCTGCTTCAAGCTCCTGCTTGACCTTTCCACAATGGTGGACCATCACCTGGAACTGTAAGCCAAGTAAACTCTTTCCTCCTAAGCTGCTTTTCGTCAGGGTGTTTTATCACAGCAACAGAAACAAACCTGAGATGGTTGAATAATTTCCTAAGGGGATTCCTGAGATCACTTCAGAGTATCTGGGTTTGCAGAGTGCAAACTATTTTTTTTTTAATCAATGCAAAAATGTTAGCTTGTTCTATGCAGATTTTCCCAGTAACGGCACAGAAGCAACTACAAATGAAAGCATTTTGACCAAGGGAGTGACACCAGGCTGGACCAGGAAAGGGCTGAGGAGCCAAGTCCTTGATGAGCAGTGGAAATCACCTGGTTTATTAAATTACACCCTTGAATACACATTTTTTCCCTTGCCCGTTTGTGCGACAAGTTGAGAGGTAAACATGAAAGTCCTCTCATGTCACAAAAAACATGAGGTCCCTTGAAGAAACACTTGAGAGCCTCCTTGAATTACAAGCTCAACTAGCTGCTTATTTCTGGGAAAGTTGGGGATGACTGAGAGAAAGGCCAAAAACAGAAGTTGTTTGGGCTTAGGGCCTAGCCATTTACATGCTTAACAAATAAAGTGAGCTTGTCATTGCAAGGAAAACTGTTGGTAAAATTTGTTGCCAGTGATAAAACACAAATCTTGGTGCAAAAATAGAGTTCTGAGAAACTTGTATATCTGCTGCTGAGAATGCAGCACCTTCCCAATCCTTAAAGACCTTGTAATGGGACCAGTGGCCGAGTCAAAAAAAAAAAAAAAAAAACAAACCCAAACCAACTAAACTCTTCATATCACACTGTGAAAAGCATCAACATCTGAACAAACACCATGCTTCAGAGCTGTGTGACTCTGCTCCTAGGGAGGTGTGAATGCACACCTACTCACCCCAGCATTTCAACAGTCACAGTGCTTCAGTGCTGTGTGTCTCTGCTCCTAGGGAGGTGTGAACGCACACCTACTCACCCCATATAGGGAACTCATGGCAGACCAAAGTACCGATACCACCAAAGCCCAACTTGGTGAGCCAAAGAGTTTTATTGGGGTTACTTACAGGGTACAAACAAGGTGTCCCTTACAGGAACAGAAACAACTCAAGACAGCTGTATCACCAAAGCCCAGGCAAAGACGATAACAACAGGAAACCTGGAGTACACTGCACAGCCTGCAGGCAGCTCCTTGGGTGGGGACATCTCTTTCAGGTGGCTCAGGTGGCCTGAGGCTCTTACAGACTGCTTGGCTGGTCTCTGTCCCTTTCCCTTAATTCTGCTGATCTGAGCCTCTAGGCCAGTAATTGTCATCCTTCCTAATGCTGTGACCCTTTCACACAGTTCCTCATGTTGAGGTGACCCCCCCCAACCAATTAAATTATTTTTGTTGCTACTTCATCACTGTAATTTTGCTACTGTTATGAATCATAAATATCTGTTTTCTTTTTTTAAAACATTTAAATGATTTATTTATTCTTATTTTATGTGCATTGGTGTTTTGCTTGCATGTGTGTCTGTATGAGGGTGTCAGATCCCCGGAACTGGAGTTAAAGATAATTGTAAACCGCCATATGGATGCTGGGCACTGAACCCAGGTTCTCGGAAAAAAATAGCCAGTGCTCTTGAACCTCTGAGTCATCTCTCCAGCCCCCTAATACCTGTGTTTTCTATGGTCTTAGGAGGCCCTTGTGAAAGGGTCATTCAACCCCCAAAGGGATTGTGACCCACAGGTTGAGAACCACTGCTCCAGGTAGTCTAGCTTGTCTAAGGGTTTTCTAGTAGCTCTCAGCTGGTCTAAGAGTGTCTCTGCAGCAGTACTTACTGCTTAGATGGACTTGAGGAGGAGCCCTGTGAATCTAGTCAGTTTCAGGAATTTCCTAAAACCTTTAAGTTGTTTACTTCCTGGACTTCACGAGATTCCCTCTAAAATGGAAAATTTTATCTCAGGGAAAATGTCTCACATTTGGTGAGATGCTAATATCCAGATGACCTATAAAAGCACACACAGGTAAGATTTACATTCAGGTATAAGAGATATAAATGGACTGTAAGATAAACAACAAAAAATAATAACAGTTTCATACTATACATTGTAATAAACCAGAAATTTTCAATTGTCTCAAGTTTGGATGTCAAATCAAAGGATACTCATCACCATAGAAAAGATTAATGAAACATATTCAACTTCTCTCAACTCCATGTCTGCATGAAGCAGAGCTTTTCTTCATTTACTTCATCTAAAATAATATAGCACAGCAAGTGAGAGGAAGAGGCCAGTTTGAGAATGCCCCTGGCTTCTAGTAAATCAGACACTGAAGAGAGTTACAAACTGTAAATCAATGGACTTTCTTGTGGTGATATCTTGTTTGTACTCTAACAAAAAAAAAAAAAAAAAACTTTCCTGAAGATCAGACAGTAGGGCTAGCCATAACCATAACAGACTGGATAACCACAGAGGCCAGGCATTCATGGGTAACCACAGAGACCAGGCATTCATGGGTAACCACAGAGGCCAGGCGTTGGTGGCTAACCACAGAGGCCAGGCGTTCATGGCTAACCACAGAGGCCAGGCGTTCATGGCTAACCACAGAGACCAGGCATTCATGGGTAACCACAGAGGCCAGGCGTTCGTGGCTAACCACAGAGGCCAGGCGTTCGTGGCTAACCACAGAGGCCAGGCGTTCGTGGCTAACCACAGAGGCCAGGCGTTCGTGGCTAACCACAGAGGCCAGGCATTTGTGGCACGCACCTTTGATCCCAGCACTTGGGATCTCATGCCTTTGATCCCAGTACTTGGAAAGTACCCGCCTTTAATCCCAGCACTAGGGAGGAGGAGACAGGAAGTGATAATAACTGGGCAGAGAGAGGAATATAAGGTGGGAGGAGACAGGAGCTTGGCCCTTTTTTTGGTCTGAGGATTTTGTAGAGGTAAGAACTAGTAGCTGGCTACTCTGTAATCTTTCAACTTTCACCCCTAATATCTGATTCCGGTTCTTATTACTAAGACCAATTAGAATTCACACTACACTATCTCACTAACTTTGCCTCTTGAAAGACTATTTTTCATAATGTAGTTATACGATGCATTTGTTCATTTAACTTTGGGTGATTTGATGAACGTATTTAAATTTCTGAGTTTTGCATCTAACAGTAAATATTCCCAGAAACAGAACACTTAAGCAAACTCCCTTTAGGATCCTCAACTTTTTTTTTTCCAGAATATAAAGAGGGTTTTTAGGTGAAAACCCTCTTTATTTGGGGAGGGCTAATTCAGGACGCATAGTTTAGAAATTGATGAAGTGGATCTGGATCCACTACAAGTCCTTTCTCTCCCTCGTGGAACTGCGCTACACCACATTCAGATTCAGATATGTTGTCTTTCAGGGACATGGTTCCCACAAGCTTACTTTGGCTCACAGCCATTCAGTTAAAGTCCCAGTCACTACAGAGTTAAAATAACAGCAAACCATTAAATGGGCAAAGTTATACTGAGATAACAATCCCGCATAACAGAACCTGTCTTGATCATGCTAAGTCGGCTGCCATGGTGACCTTCTAGCCAAGCATCACCCGTTGTTAGGGACCAGGCTGACGGCCATGTCAGCTGCGTCTTTTGCCATCCCTGCAGCATGGAAAGAGGATACTGAAGAGCCAAGCCTCAACAATCAAAAGCTACCAGTGAGAGTGTCATAATCACTTCAGACTCTGTTGTCTTGAAGAATGAGAAGATGCTGCCAATAGCCCAGAGTGGCATAGGGTAGCCTGCTGCTGGTAAACACGACACTGCCAATCGCCCACGTCTTCTCTTCCTGCCAAGTAGCATTAGTCATGAGAGCCCCGAGGCAATCAACTGCAAAGCTGAAAGCTCACTGGGCTCACAGTTTTCTGAGGCTCCAGTCCATAACTGCCTGTGCCCCATTTCACATAGAAAGAATATGAAGTGACCAGAAAGACAGACAGACAGATGGATGACAGACTGGCGTGGGTCTTACAACCTCCTTCAAGAACATGCCACCAGCGACCCAACTTCCTCTAACCTCTCAAATACTCGACCTCCTTCCAGTGGCTGCATGCTGGGAGTCAAACCTTTCACACACAGGCTTTTGGGCTCCACTTAACGTGCAGGGACTGTGGTTGTAGTTCAGTGCGCAAACACTCGCCTGGTGATTGTGGGTAAGGCCCTGGATAGCATCCCTGGCACCAAAACCAAAGTAAACTAGTCAAGAGCAAAACCCTAAGAGTACAATTTAAAATGATCTTCTCTCTGAAAAGATACCATGCTAAATAAATCTTGGGGAATAAAACAAGATTGGAAATGTAGCCTTCAGGAACCCGAAAACACTTAAAGAAGATAGAATACCACCTCGTTTGGGAACTATCTACCTGGTAAACACACAGATGGCTGTCGACAAAGCAGGACTAGGACTCTAGGTGACTTGAACAGCCCTAGGTGTTCACAGGAGAAAGAAACCTCCAGACAGTTCCGAGGTCATCACATGCCGGGAGCATCCAGACAGGCAGAGAAGAATGACGAGACATTACAGACGCTGAGGGGAGAGAGAATCGTGAGCCTGTGGCTAGACCAGTGTGGCTGCAATTAGTCATGCCAGGAGAGCACTGCTTGCACTCAGTGCTGGAGATGAGAAGACATCAGCCTGGGGAGGTCCCTTATCCCATCCAGAGGAACAGTATGCAAACAAGTAGGCCACAGAGATGGCAGCCACAGGGATCTGATAGCCACTTATTTGTCCACAAGAGAAACATTAGGATGAGAGATACAGGCATCGTTTATTTTAATTGAAAACTCAAGCCAAAGCTTGCTTTATGTCTTTTTTTTCCTTCTCCTAAAAATGTATTTTCTTCATAATTTCTCAACTTCAATAACAATAAAATAGCTGTGGCATAATAGTCTTACACAAACAAAAACATCATTTTCAGAAATAGCATTTTCTAAGCATTAAGTCAAGCAGATGTTGGAAGCATCTTGCTTAAATCAAATTGTTGTGTGTGCCTGCTTTGTGCATTAATATCTGTCTTTGGAAGGACCGAGGAGAAAGGAGAAAGAAAAACCTAAATGTTGGGGCACACGTGATATGTCCATTTGGGAAAGACACCACGATTTATTGAAGGGTGTTGGGCCAATAACAAAAAGAGAGAAGCCAGTCTGGAGAGATGGCTCAGGGGCAATGGTACTTGCCACCAAGCTTGACTATCTGAGATTAATCTCTAGGACCCATGTAGTGGAAGGAGACACAATTTGTCTGCTGTCCACATGCATGCATATATATATATATATGTAATATATAAATAAATAAATGTAGCAATGTTAAGACAAAAGCAAAGAGAAAGGCCGAAATAGGGGTGTGACCATAGACAGGATGAGACTGCCAGGGAGGGATCCCAGGACCAGGATTTAAAGACCTTTCAAAGGGCTGGAATCAATACATCCCCATCTATGGTGCACACAAAACAATCACCTTTTGTTTGACATAGTAGGTACAAACAAGGGAACTGGAAACAAGGGAACCGGGGCAGACTCTCAAGGTCTTGCAGACAGGCTTACAAGATTGTATCACCTCCCATATCACTGTCACTTGGATCTGGAATGTCCCCCAAAGGCCCAAGTGTTCCAGGTACAGTTCCCAGACTGTGGTACCTTGAGCTGCGGTAGAACCCTTAGGAGGACAAGCCTAAGAGAAGGAAACTGGATCTCTGGGAGTGTGCTCTCCAAGGGAATTGGAGAACCCTGATATTTCCTCTTCTGCATCTTGTCCATGAGATGAGCGGTTTTGCTTCACCATGCCTGAGGTCATCCATCATGTGTGGCCTCAGCACAGAGCAGCGAGGCCAGTGGAATGTGGATTGTAATTTCCAACACGTGAGCCAAAGGCTCGACTGTAAGGGGATCGTCTCCGCCATTTGTTACAGCGATGAAAGGTGACTGCCACCATACTTTGAGAGCAGAAAGCATGCCCTCATGAAGACTCTGAGGCAGAGTGCAGAAAGCGCCAGGGAAAAGTCTAGTCAGATGCCTGTTAGCCTGGCCTCTGCCCATAACAACATCCTGAGAAGTTGCATAAGCCAAAAAGGAGCTGAATCAGAGTGCTGCGTACAACATTAGAGAAACACATTCAAGGCAAAGATCAATGATATCACACAGGATTAACCAGGAAGGACTAAAGGACAGCTATCCGCCTTGGCGTCTGAATGGCCAAGCCACAGGATTAGCCACGTAAGAAGCGGCTCACACACTTGAAACCGTCTGCCTGTTGGACAGCTGCATTTGGAGTGAAGGTGGGTCGTCTGGGTGCAAGCGTTCAGGAATTGGGGTAACATAGGACCACTGCACACAGAAGAGTAAATGGATCCCAGGTTTGACATTACCCACGAAAGAACAGGAAAAGAAACTATGGCAAACAGTGGGGATTCAAAGAGAATGGTGCAGGGCTGAAGAACTGGCTCAATGGTTAAGCGCACTGGCTGCTCTTCCAGAGGATCCCAGCACCCAGTCAGGTGGCTCACAGCTGCCTGTAACTCCCGCTCCAGGAAATCTGGTGCCTCTTCTGGCCTCTGCAGGTTCCTGCATGCAAGCGGTGCGCTTAAACTAATACATACAAAGTAAACTATGGTTTTAAGGTGGAGGAAGAGGAGTTAGGGAAAGACAGAATGACAGACGGGGGAAGAAAAGAGTTGCAAGTGTGTTGGGGCTGATGGACTTTGTTCGCGTTTGTTTCCCTTTTTACAACAAATAGTTGACATTTATTCCATCATTTCTCCAACTCTCTGACACGAACTGGGTATTTAACGATTCAAAGTAATCCTGACATCGTCTGAGTTAACATCAGATCCCACAGATGGCGCAGCTCAGTCCTACATGCATGCCATTCCTAAGTCCCAGGTCACCTGCAGTTCTCACGGTGGCTATAACTTGGGAATTCCCATCACCCTCTCCCCTGGTTCAATAATTTTAAAGGCTGCCTCAGGGGCCCAGGCAGGCAGTTTGATTTGTGCTTATTGTTTTACCATGAACCACCAGGGCAAACGGTGCACGGAATGGGGTCCAGCAGAGTCCTGAGCAGAGAAACAACGTCCCCATCAAGTCGTCATACGCTGTCCTCCTGGCTGCTAATCAAGAAAAACACAAAGAATTTAGAGCTGAAGCCAAAGAAATCTAGATTTATTTGGTAACAGTACTGCAGTGGGAACAACAGGGCATTGCAACAAGAATATAGATGCTGTGGTGAACTGTGGGTGTCTTCAAAGACATGGAGACAAGGGGAAGTTTTTAGAGAGAAAAGTCAGAATTAGACACGTACTTTGGAAGGGAGCTGCGCTCGCCACTCACTGAATCACCAGCACCGCACCTATGCAGTGTATTTTGAACCAAGCTCCGGTCACAGTAGTTCATACAAGATTGATGTCAGGCCAAGGTTGAGTAGGCAGGTGGTAAAGAAGCACTCTCAAAGGCTTTTTCTTGTACAAGGCTGCTGGGGCTTTTATGCTCGGCGGGTCCGTGTTGCTGGTGGCCTGTTGTGACAGTTACTATCAGGCAACCATGCACAAAAGGCCTCCTTTAAAAATTTATTGGCTTGCCGGGCGGTGGTGGTGCACGCCTTTAATCCCAGCACTTGGGAGGCAGAGGCAGGTGGATCTCTGTGAGTTCGAGACCAGCCTGGGCTACAAGAGCTAGTTCCAGGACAGGCTCCAAAGCTATAGAGAAACCCTGTCTTGAAAAACCAAAAAAAAAAAAAATTATTGGCTTTATTTATTTAATAAATGTTGACACAAGCAACTCCATCTTGACACAAGCAACTTTTACACAGCGCATGGATGTTTGCCAACTCAGACGCTCTCCGAACTCCATCCTTTAATCAAGCCTTAGGCAGAGTTGATTAAATAATTAGTCACTGGTCGTTAACTCATCTTTCCTCCTTCTCCCCTCATCAGAGGACATGGGGACAGGCTGTAAGGCCTATGCTTTTAATTGAGCCTGGTCTTCCTGGTTTACCAGCCTTCATCCTGAAGCTACCCAGGGGCCCACCACGAATGGCCTCATTAGAACCAAATGGGCTCTCAAGACCAGTATCACTGCAGAATTTCCAAGGATTTGGGGAGCGCTGTGCCAGGAATGAGAAACACAGCCTGAATACCATGCTGTGGTGTCACAGGTACTATTCTAGCAAGAAAAAGAAGCCAGGAGAAGAGCAAGCAGCAGAGTGGTACAGGGAGCCAGGACCATCAGTGTCATGGGAACGGGGCAGGAGCTGCTCAGAGGATTGCATTTTAACATTCTCTTTGGACCTCAATATCTGAGACCCATCACTAGTTTAGAGAATTCCTTGTCTTGTTAGGCAGAAGCTGATAACTTTTCCAGCCCCACCTGCAGCCAAGCAGCAAGGGCAGAGACTTTGGCAATCAGCGCAAGTGCTCTGGTTCTGAGGCAGAAGCAAAGGATGCTACAGGGTACACCCCCACCCTACCCCCAAGTGATGACAGCAGGAACAGGTGCCACCAACCACATATGCGCCAACCTGAATGGCTGGCAGTAGATCCCCTGGATCCATCCCTACAGTGATTTGTAGTTTTTTTTCTTAGTTTTCTGGGTTCTGGCTGGCCAAACTCCGTGACTACTGCCCCAGATTATCAGAACTGGGTAAGAGCTTTCATTTCCTTTCCTGCATAAAGCGGCTAGTCATTTCTAGTGTTCTCTACCTCTGTCCAGCTGTCAATCAAGGGAAGAGCAATACTGTTCAATGGAGAATTTGCTTTGCCAGTTTGTTTAATTGTGACTTTAGGCAGGGGTCTAGCAGCTGGAACAAACTCATACCTGGAGTAGGAAGGAAAGCCAATTCAAAACCTATCTAATCACATGTCTGAAATTAATGCAGCACCAAGCAACACTAAAGATTTGATAGCAGGTGCAGAAAGACTATTTACAAATGATTTATTTAGAATTGTGAGGACCTGGGATTGGAGAGATGGCTCAGTCGGTGGTTAAGAGCACTTGCTGCTCTTGCAGAGGACTTGGGCTCAAGTCCCAGCACCCATGTGATAGCTCAATGTCATCTGTAATTATAGTTCCAGGGGATATGACACCCTTTTCTGGCCTTCTTAGGTACTGCATGTCCATGGTGCACACACATGCAAGAAAAATACCCATACATATAAAATTTAAAAATAAGTAGGCGTGGTAGCATACACCTTTAACCCCAGAACTCGGGGCGGGAGGCAGAGGCAGGCAGAACTCTGCGAGTCTGAGGCCAGCCTAGTCTACAGAGCTAGATCTACAACAACCAAGGCTACATAGAGAAACCCTGTCTTGAAAAAAACAAAAACAGCAACAAAAAATTAAAAATCTTTTTAAAACGAGAGGGCTGTCTTACTGTTAATTCTTTGTTCTTGCTCTAACAGACAGAAGAACTCCTCTAAGTATCAGACAAATGGCAGTGGAGAGGTACGATAAGCCACAAACCCACCATGTTCTTCTGCAGTTCCCTCCCCTGCCCCATCCAGTGGGATAAAATGTGTGTGGCAAGCCAAATCCCTCACCTCCTTTAGCTCTGCCTCTTTCATCCTTCATGTGCCCCACCAGGGCTTCAAGACTCTCTGGGCACACCTGTGTCAGTCTCCCTTACCCACGGGAGAAATAGTGCAGGGTTTTCATTTTTGCCATGTAGCCCTTTATCCATGGGGAATACAGTCCAAAGGCCCCCCCAAAAGGTACCTAAAACCCCGTGTAATACTAACCCCCATGTAGTATGTTGTTCATCTATTCTACTACATATGAAAAATAGATAATAAAGAGATTAGCATAACTAACAATAAAATAGAATGAGCATAATGACGTGATGTTAAGAAAATTGCTGGTATGCTGGGTATAGTTGCGTATGCCTGTGATCCCAGTACTTGAGGCTAAGGTAAGGAGATCATAAGACTGATGTCACCCTGGGCTATATGGTAAGTTCAAGGCCAGTCTGGTGTACATGGTGAGGCACCATCTCAAACAAAATAGGCAGGGAGAAGAATAGGAAAAGAGAAAAAAATCTTGAGCATCACTACTGTGGTGTGAGACTTTGGAGACATTTTACAGTAAAATATGTTTTACTTGGACACAAGTCTGCAATGTCACAGAGATGGCTATGAACTGATTATGAGGTCAGTGGCCCATATAGTGTGCATGTGTCGGACAAAAGGATGCTTCATGTCCAGGTGGGACAAAACACAGTGGTAGATACTTCATCATAATCTCAGAGTGGTATGCAATGTAGCATTAACCGTTTTTCTGGAATTTTCCACTTAATGTGCCTGAACTGTTGAGGTCAGGTAATTGATCTTCTCACTAGTAGGGGGCGTCACTATGTTATGGTTTCTGGTACCGGTCAGCAATACTCTCTAGACCAGCCATTCTCAAAATGTGGGTTGCAACCCTTTTGGGGGTCGAATAACCCTTTCACAGGGGTCACCTAAAGACATAGGGAAGCACAGATATCTACATTATGAATCATAACAATAGCAAAATTGCATTTATAAAGTCGCAACAAAAATAATTTTTCAATACCACAACATAAGAAACTGTATTTAAGGGTCACAGCGTTAGGATGGCTGAGAACCACTGCTCTAGACTGTCGAATATGGGCAATATCTACTTATATCTAGCTACATATCATAAGTATGTTGTTGTATTAATTGTCTATATATAAAAGCACACAGAAAAAGAATGCGAGGCAAACAGTATAAAGAATTCTACTATTTTTTTCTACTTGAAGTTAGGTACACTCACTCTGTATCTATCTGTCATGTTTGTGGCATCTCTCACAACCGTGATGCCCGTGTTTCAGTTCGCTAATTTGTCTTCGTATCTGACCGCCTAGCACACAGTGCGTATCTGACTGCCTAGCACACAGTGCTTTTAGAGACTTTTTAAAAAATATTTGTTTATTTATTATGTGTACAATATTCTGTCTGTGTGTATGTCTGCAGGCCAGAAGAGGGCACCAGACCTCATTACAGATGGTTGTGAGCCACCATGTGGTTGCTGAAAATTGAACTCAGGACCTTTGGAAGAGCAGGCAATGCTCTTAACCACTGAGCCATCTCTCTAGCCTGCTTTTAGAGACTTTTTATGTGCACTAGTATTTTGTCTGCATGCCTGTATGTGCACCACGTGAGCGCAGTGCTCAAGGAGGCCAGAAGAGGGTATTGGGTCCTCTGAAACTGGAGTTACAGGTGATTGTGAGCTGCCATGTGGGTGCTTGGAACCAAATCCAGGTCCTCTGGAAGAGCAGGGAGTGTGTTTAACTGCAGAACCACCTTTGCTGCTCTGGAACATGATTTCACATATAAAACCAGCTTATGCGACATTAGAAATAGGAATTTAAAATATATATATAGCTTCAAGTTCCTGTGATTTTCTCAGTAATGAGGGACTCAGGACTTGGTATTCTGGGATGCCTCATCTGAAGAAATGAAGTTTCAAAGTCAAGTGAATGACATTAATCTCTCCATGCTCACCAGTTCATCCTTTTCTCTTTTAGTCTCAGTTTGACTCACGTGGGCACAAATGAATTACAAACTCTATCCACAACCTAAGGTTATAGTTGAGGTTCAAATAGAGGTTCTAATAGACAATCTAAGGTTCTAAGATTAAAATAGGGAGATATCTTTTTTCCAAACAACATATTTGAATATTACCATCTCACTTAAGACTGGGCCATTCATTTCTACACTTGAAAGTATTTCCCCCAAACAAGCCAAAAGCCCAGTTATGTGTGTAGGTCTCGAAGCAGGGCAGGGAGAACAATAGAAATATACTTTAAATGCTCACAATTCCCACTTTTGAAAATTCTATTTAGTTTGGCCATTCAAGGCTCAGTGGTTTTGTTTATGAGAATTATCCAGCTGTGCAATTCTACAGAAAATAGAATCTCTAAAAAGTACTGCGTGTTGACGTCCCCTGCAATGTCCCCTTTACTTGCTGAAGTTGTTTGGTTGGTGGCAGAACTATGGGGGTACAATGCATTATGTCAATAATTAGCTGGGTGTGCGCTCTGATGGCGGCCGTATCTGCCTGCTCACAGTGTCACGGTGTTACGGTGTGGTGCTGGTGCAACCGCCGATGGTAAGGTGGAGGGGCACTCTCTGCGCTGACTCTGTGTGAAGCTTTGTAATTTTGTCAGTGTCCTCTCCCTCATAGGTTTCTCAAGTGTAGCCTTTGGAATTTGAAAGCAAAACTAGTTTGGACAAGATCCGCAAAGGGTCTTGACCTAGTGTTTAATTCTTTGTGTTGTTTTCCGATTACTTGCTCCCAAGGACAGCATTGAATTTCTGCCACAGTCTAGCGGAGGAAGATAACCTGGGTAAGTACAGGGGCTACAGTCCAGACGCCGCTTTGCTTTGGTGGAAGTTGATGGACAGATTAAATGCGGTTAAAGCCTTATGGCTCAGAAAGCAACACTCCAAAGAAGCAATGATGTGGACATAAAAGGAAGGGTCCAGGGATGAGCAGAAGCAGAGGAAGGCTCCTCTGGGTTCTCTTATCTATCTAAAGACCAGATACACTCAGGAGAGCCCAATTGCTGTTTCAATCTTCTAGCTGAAATTTCATTAATGGAGGAAGATTAAATTCATCTCACTGAAGAAGAGACTGAAAATCCGACATGACACTGGAGCCCGAGGGACCTTTCCCTCAGGCCATTGTGTGGTCTCCAGACTCATTCATCCACAAATCGTTTCCCATCCCTCCGCAGCAATGGCTCTCAACCTTCCTGATGTTGCCACCCTTTAATACAGTTCCTCATGTTGTGGTGACCCCCAACCACAAAATGATTTTCCTTGCTATTTCATGGCTTTAATTTTGCTACTGTCCTGTTAATAGTAATGTAAATATCTGATATGCAGGATATCTGGTATGTGACCCCCCAAAAGGGATGGCGACCCACAGGTTGAGAACTGCCGCTCTAAACCACCAGAGGGCCCTACCCTTCTCTGTCTCCTAGGAAGAGGGTATGTAGGCTTCATCCATCTGGCCCCCCTTTTGACTTTTTGTATATTAAATGGTTCTTGGGTGTCCTAGTCAGAATTTCTTTAGCTCTGATGAAACACCAAGACTAAAAAGCAAGTTGGGAAGGAAAGAACTTATTCAGCTTATTTATTTTTTGTTTATTTATTATTGCACTTCCACATCATAGTCCATCACTGAAAGAAGTCAGGAACCTGGAGGCAGGAGCTGATGCAGAGGCACTGA
Source organism: Ondatra zibethicus (assembly GCA_004026605.1). Classification (NCBI taxonomy): domain Eukaryota; kingdom Metazoa; phylum Chordata; class Mammalia; order Rodentia; family Cricetidae; genus Ondatra; species Ondatra zibethicus. The sequence goes on from PVIU01000854.1 coordinate 80,788, forward strand.
TCCTGGCTTGCTCCCTAAGGCTTGGACCCCCAGCCCAGAGATGGCCCCGCCCACCATGGACTGGGCCCTCCCCCACTGATCACTCATTGAGAAAATGCCCTACAGCCTGATCTTACGGAGTAATATTCTCAGTTGAGGCTCCCTCTTCTCTGATGACTCTAGTTTGTGTCAAGTTGACATAAAACCAGCCAGCACAGTGTGCGTCAACTAGTTCTTATTTCTCCTGTGAATCTGTCTGGTTAGCTAATAGAAAAAGATTGAAACTTCAGAGGGGGCGTCTGAACTCTCCTATGAGATGAGGCTCGAGGGGTTTTCGGGAAATGAAGCCACTCGGCCATCCTTCCCTATAGGATATATTCCTAAATGTCATGCATCTACGGACAGTAGCTGATGTACTACTAACTGCCCACAATGCACATTTAGGACGCTGCAAGAGTACCATTGGCTCTTAAAGATGGCCTCTTGCTTTCTGCTTCTTCCTTCCAGGTCTGAGCACGCTGACTACAGATTTCCACACACCTGCCTAGGAAATCAAACATCGAGGAGCGATAGGCGTCCTTAACAGTGGATTGTGGGAAATGAAAAGAGGGCACTGCCTGTTGGTTCCAACCTCTAAGACAGGCAGCAGTGCATGGATCAGCAGAGTTCTCGAGGCTAATCAGTCATGATAAAAAATGAATGAGTGAGAAACAGATGGGCTAACAAATTCCGCCCACTGAAGGGAGAGGAATCTAGATGATACAAAGGTCTAAGGATGTGTTTTCTCCTTTAATGGTGATATTTGATTCTGGGGTTTATTTGGGACTTTGAAATCATGTGTACTTGAAGCTGTGCTATGTATCTGTCTACACTATGCTGCGATGATAAATGGTCCCTAAGTGCTCAGGGACTTCCATAATAAGGGTTTGTTTCTGTCTTCCGCGGTATGCGTGTTAAGAATGTTGCTCTTCACTCTCAGACCCATTAGAATGCCAGAGAAGCCTCTTCCTGGGACTTTAAAACTCGCGGAGAGGGAAGAACCCCAGAACAACCACACACCATTTTCATATTATTTCACTGTTCAAATCATTTGCACAACCAAGTATAAGTTCATCCCATCGTTGCAGTAGAATACAGCTTAGTGTATAACCTGCTGTTTGGTTTGTTTTTTGTTTGTCTTTTTTGGTTTTTTTTTAAAGATTTTATTTATTTATTAAGTATACAGTGTTCTGCCTGCATGTATGCCTTAATGCCAGAAGAGAGCACCAGATCTCATTATAGATGGTTGTGAACCACCATGTGGGTGTTGGGAATTGAACTCAGGACCTCTGGAAGAGCAGCCAGTGCTCTTAACCTCTGAGCCATCTCTCCAGCCCTGTTTGGTTTTTTTTTTTTTTTAATCTAGACTTATTTCCCCACCTTTCCGGAAGCTGGGGATCTGAGTGTGTGATGATAGGGTGTGGCTCAGCCATGACAAGTCTTCCTGCTGCTCCATGATTAACATGGCAGAGGACATTGCATGGCACAACAGAGTGATTTTGCTGCCTCAAGTCTCTCTGAAGACACTTGACCACCTCTTTATAGGTCCAGGTGTACCAGACAGCTTACTTGGGAATCCCAGAAGATACACCTTAGGGCCTGCTCCCAGTGACTCACTTCTGCTGCCTCCAACTTGGCTATCAACTGGTGGCCAAGTGTTCTACAGAGGCCACTTCACGTTCACACTCTAAGAGGGACTTAGTTTCTCAGATATGAACTTTTAGGGGACACATTCAAACCAAAGCTGGGGGGGGGCGGTGTTGCATCTTCTAGGTGGCAACAAACAGGGCCCCTACCAGGAATAAACAATATTAGAATCTGGCTCATTCTGTTACAGCCTTAGGTTTCAGTTTGACCTCCAAGAACTTAGAAAAGTGAAACGTGAGAGTTACCTGAACCTGAAGAAACGCAGCAAGTACATGTACCAGTAGGCAATGCCCCTTTATAGGACAGCCCTCAAAATGTTAAAGGAAAGGAGGGAGGGAAGGAGGGAGAGGAAAGAAAGGAAGCAAGGGAGCTGGCAGGCCCATTTTGCTTCCTGTAATTGTCCTTTCAGGCCATCAGGAGGCGCTGTTCCAACACCCTCATAGACACAGGCTCCTGCCTCTACCATCGCTGACCTAAGGGACCCACAGCAGGCAGAGTAAAGAAAGCTGCATACCCGGTGTCTTCAAGACTTTTGCCATGAGGGGACACAGAGTACTTGCACTCTCATTCTGTGCTCTCTAAAGCAGGTCACGGGGTAGCGCACAAATTAAAAAGCAAATGCTCCATCTACCAGTTTATGGGAGAGCTAACCAAGATTTTTGACGTGTTACATAAGGTGACAGGGCAGCCACCTCAGGAATAAAAGATCCAGAATCTACCAGGCACCTGCCACTGCTCTGCCCAGAGTGAGTGTGTGCACAAAAAGAAAAGGAAGCAAACATGTGAAAGGAGCCGTACTTCTCAGAATTTTATATATCAATGCAAAGTAGTTACCTCTCTATTGCTGGGATAAAATGACACAACCAAGGAAACATATGGAAGGAAGTGTTCGTTGGATTTGTGATTTCCGAGGGAGATCCCATAACAATTGGGGGGGGACACACGGCAGCAGGCAGCCGGAAAAGGAAGCCGAGAGATCACCTTCAACTACAGGCTCAAGGTAGAGGGTGAAATGGAAGTGGGGCGAGGCTATAAATACTCAAAGCTCACTGCCAATGACACACACTTCGTCCAGCGAGGCCACTTCCCAAACAGCATCACCAGCCAGGGACAAAACATCGAAATACCTGAGTGCCTGGGGGACATTGCTCATTCAAACTACCAAACCTGCTGTCCTCCATATAAACTTGCCAGATCCACTTGGTTGGCTTTTGAAAGACATTACTGGTGACACGCAGCCTACTGTAGAGTATGACATTTAGTATTATGATGAATGTCCTTTCTTGGAGGCCTGTGGAGACACATCTAACATTCATAAAGGCTTTGGGAGGCTCAGACAACCGTCTTACTGATTATTGAAGAGGGAGAAAGGGTAGATAGAATAATCCTATGATGGAGCAAGGGCCAAATTCCCCATTAAACCCAACAGTGTTTAGGGCTCACAGTACTTTTTAGGAGGCTTATATGACATTGTTTTGTATTTCCTTAAAATCAGGGGGAAATCTTTGTTGAAGAAAAAAATTAAATACGCTATTAATATATTCGTCTTTGGCCTACATATATGTGTGAATATGTTTGTGCATTTATTTTATTGCTGTTCTTTGTGTGGTGGGAGGAAGGGTCTATGGAGGCAGGAGTAGCTAAGGCCGTAAAGTCTCACCGCATCCTTTTAAAGGGCATTCAGGATTCGTCTTTAACTTCCCCTCGGAAAGGCAAAGGAAAGATGGTTGACTTTTCCTACTCACCAGAAATGCTACACTTCCAAGGCCAGAACAGAGAAAACTCTGGCTTCCCGGGACAGATGATGCTCCCTCAGGCCCCCACCCCAGGATGCACTGTGCAAGAGCGCTGATAAGGGTAGCCAAGTTTTACATAAGAATCTGGGGTGGAGAGGTGGAGGAGGCTTCTGGGTGCTCGGGGACCTCCTAAGTGTCTCAGGAACCTCCAGGGTTCTGATCTAGTCTCTGAAATGTTGGGAATCTCCTAGGTTCTGCGGAGGGGGGGAGGGGGGTCTGT
>PVIU01000854.1:84568-140781 GCA_004026605.1 Ondatra zibethicus
TGCTGGAGAAACCTTGAGGATGCTAGGGAAGGCTCCTGGATGCTGGAGAAACCTTGAGGGTGCTAGGGAAGGTTCCTGGATGCTGGAGAAACCTTGAGGATGCTAGGGAAGGCTCCTGGATGCTGGAGAAACCTTGAGGATGCTAGGGAAGGCTCCTGGATGCTGGAGAAACCTTGAGGATGCTAGGGAAGGCTCCTAGATGCTGGAGAAACCTTGAGGGTGCTAGGGAAGGCTCCTAGATGCTGGAGAAACCTTGAAGGTGCTAGGGAAGGCTCCTGGATGCTGGAGAAACCTTGAGGATGCTAGGGAAGGCTCCTGGATGCTGGAGAAACCTTGAGGATGCTAGGGAAGGCTCCTGGATGCTGGAGAAACCTTGAGGATGCTAGGGAAGGCTCCTGGATGCTGGAGAAACCTTGAGGATGCTAGGGAAGGCTCCTGGGTGCTGGTGGAGCTTTCTGGGCACTGGGTGGGGACCTGATAAGGACAGTTTTAAGCACTAGCAAAGCCAGGAAGAGATTTCCATCAGGATTATTTTCTTCCAAGCAGCTGTCCTGTGGAGCCTGAAGTAATTTTCCATTGAGGTTTCCATTCCCTCAGGAAACTGAAGTGAGTGAGTCCGCAATTCCACACTGGACGTTAGCAGACACCATGTTTCCGGGTCAGCCCTTCCCGTGCTCCTTCTGCCCCAGCTTTGCCTGGCCTTGCCTTGCCATTCTAAACTCTTCTGAGAATATTCTCCCCGCTGACCTCACTTCCACCCTTACTCCCTACAGTGTGGACCTGTACCATATATAAGCCACACAGAACACTTATGATGCTCTACAAGACGAAAATACACAGGTTTCAAGAATGTCATGTATTTAAAATGATATACAAACTCATACTATAATAACTTACATTGCTTTGAGCTGTTACCAACTTAGATACATTAAATTAGCTCAAATACACTTATTCTCCCATTTCTTTTTCTTTTTAATGCAACAAATAGGAAATAGGGTTTGCAGGGGGGTTGGTGAATGGTTTTTTGCTTCTGTTTTTTGTATGTTTGTTTTGTTTTTTGAGACAGGGTCTCACTACATAGCCTTGGCTGGCCTGGAACTCCCAATGTAGATCAGGCTGGCCTGGAAGTCACAGAGATCCACTTGCCCCTGCCTCCCAAGTGCTGGCATTAAAGACATGTGCCATCATACCCAGTTAAAAAAATTAAATAACATACATGATTCATACTTAAGGCTCATTTTGTGTGTGTGTGTGTGTGTGTGTGTGTGTGTGTGTAAGATGTACATGGTGGTTTGAATGAGAATGACCCCTGTAGGTGCATATATTTGAATACTGGATCATCAGTTGGTGGAACCATTTGGGAAGGATTAGGAGGTGTGTCCTTGTTGGAGGAGGTGTTACTGGGGGCAGACTTAGTTTTCAAAAACCTTCACCATTCTGGGCTACATTCTATCTCTCTCCATCTCTCTCTCCCTCCCCATATCCCAACCCACCCTGCCCCCTGCTAATGGATCATGATGTAAGCTCTCAGCTACTGCCCCAGCAAGTACCACGTCTACCTGCCTGCCACCATGCTCCCCGTCATGACAGTCATGAACTCAAACCCGCTGAAAGTGTAAGTCTCCAATAAACACTTCTATGAGTTGCTTTGATCATGGTGTCCTAGCATATCAATAAAAAAGGAACTGAGATAAAGTATGTGTGTATGCCTACGTACGGAGGCCAGAGGTTAACAGCAAACGTCTTCATCCACTGCTCCACACGTTATCTTTTGAGGCAGGGTCTCTCACTGAACCTGAAGCTCATTGAGTTGGGTGGTCTTGAGCCCAGCAAGCCCAGGGATCCTCCTGCCTCTACCTCCCCAGTGCTGGGACTGCAGGCCTGTGCCACTACACCTGTCTTTCCATGTGAGTGTTAGGGACTTGAACTCAAATCCTGACGCTTATGCAGCAAACCCTTTACTGACTGAGCCATCTCCCTGGCCCTCAAATTATGTTTCCATCAGCCATTGCTCCTCAAGACTTTGTGCAAGCCAGGCATGGTGGTATGCATAGATGGCACACTCCTTTAATCTCAGTATTGAGAGGCAGAGGCTAGTGAAGCTCTCAGGTCAGCTTGGTCTACAGCATGAGCTCCAAGCAGAGTGAAACCCTGTCTCAAAAAACCAAAGACAAACAAACAAACAAACCAAAGACTTCATGCAGGATTGGAGCCTTTGAGAATCATGTCATGTTACACTTCTGTTCAAGGCCCTCCAATGGCTTGGTATTTTACTCATAGGCAAATAAAATATCTTTTTGTGGGATCCTTCGGGTCTCCAATGGCTTAGATGATCCTAGGTGCTTCTCTAACCCATCCTGTATCACCAGTGCGGTTGCCTCTCTTTGCAGAGCAGATTGACCTCGCTAGTGGGAAAACACCACATCATCGGGGCCTTTGAGTGGTCCCTTAATGCTAAGACTTCCTTTCTCTCGATACCAGGGCATCATCCCCTCACTTCCTCAGGTCTCTGCTCATTTGGTACCTCCTTATTTAAAGCAGGGAATGCACACAGTGATAAACACACACACACACACACACACACACACACACACACACAGAGCTCCCCATTATTCCACTTTAGTTTCTTCACAACACTTACCATAAGCTGTTCCTTCATTTTTCTGTAATATTCGCAAGGGCAAACATTTTGTCTGCACTGTTTACCACTAGAGAGCCAATTCATAGAACAGTGCATGGCACTGAGCAGGCACTTGCTAGACACTCAATGACTGTGGCATGCCGACGGGAGGGCGGTAAACGCTTGCAGGTGCAAGGGCAAGAAGGCAACTGGTCTGCTGCTAACCTAGGTAGGACCCCCTCGACCGCCATACAAGACATCCACTCTGCAATCCAAAGTAACAGTCTCACAGAATGGAGTGCTACTGCCTGACTTTGCTCTCCATGGAAATTAATAGAGGTGGCTGTGCCAACGCCGGACTATGGGGTGCTCGGTGCCATCGAAAAGCCATCAACCCTCTACAATTTATAAAAGTCATTCAACTACCTGTTCTTTGTATTCTCTTTATAACAGCTGAAGCAGTGTTTGATATTTCAAAATTCTTAGGCAAAATCCAAAGACAGCTAAGGCATACAAATAGCACAAAAGCAATTACCACGGAGCCAGGCTATGGTCCTGCAAGAACTAGAGTCAAGTCGGAGATTGATTAAATTTTTATGAGTGAGGCCAGGGTTCCTCTGGCTGCAGCTTCTGTCTGTCTCCAGGTCGCACAGGCTCACTGTTATCTCATTTCCCACGCACAGGTGCCCTGGAACATTCTCCTCCGTTCACGGAGAAACTGGGACACCAGCTTTCTTGTTGCAATCCCCCGTTTTCCGGAGCCCTTTAGCTCATGGCTTCTAATCAAACACTAAGAACAGTGAACTGCTTTCCTCCCGGCTAATCCGGCTCCTCCATCCCAGCTGCATTCTAAGCCATCTGTGCTAAGCCCCTGTCCCCACGGGACTCTGTACAATCCCCTGTAAGGGTTACTAACTTGGTCTAATTAACAGGGAGAATGAGGAATGAGACCAAAGCCCCCAGTGGATAAGGAGCCTCCTGGGATTGGATTTATCTTCTGATAGCTGCCTCCAGGCGACTCTACGGCTGTCTCCAGGATGAACTACCTTCTGTTCTGTGTGAGACCCCACCCAGACTCAAAGTTTTGTCCTCTATTAGCCCAGCTACTTTTTGATGCTAACGCAAACCTAAGCGCCATGCCCTTCTGGATTTACCTGTCCAGAAGCCTAAAGACAGGGTAACCATTCCTCAAAGGCACTTCCTCTCCTTCCCCACACCTGCCTGTCCCCAGTCCTCATCCACTCTCTGTCCCTCCCCTTTGATCAAGCAAGGGCTTCAGAGTTCAAACTTGACCCAACCTCTTGCCTGTATTTCTGAAGCTCTTCGCTCTCAGATATAGAACAGAGTTGAACATGGCAGGCATCTATCTATGAGGGCTCCTGAAAGGATATCCGAAAACACAGGCTTGGTACCCAGCAGTGGGCTGAGATGCTATCTTTTCTCCCACCTCAGTCAACCAGGGCTTTATTCTTTACATCTGTGACAACAGTCCTACCCATTCTGCAGGAGTCCTGAGGTCCTCTGGGGCTAACACTCCTGCACCCGCAGAGGCCAAGTGCTCCTGTCTGTGGTGGAATATTTGTACATTGTGTGAAGATGTACTTGCTGTGTGTGACTGGTATAATAAAAAGCTGAAAGGCCAATACCTAGGCAGGAAGAGGTTAGGCGGGACTTCCAGAGACAGAGAGAACTCTGGGAAGAAGAAAGGCAGGGACGCCAGGAGACACGGAGAGGAAACAGGAGGTGCAAGATGGAAGAGAGGTAAAAAGTCACGTGTTACAACGTAGATTAATATAAATTGGTTAACTTAAGTTATAAGAGCTAGTTAAGAACAAGCCTAAGATATAAGCTGAGCTTTCATAATGAATAAGAAGTCTCTGGGTCATTATTTGGGAGCTGGTTGGAAGGACAGAGGGAGACTAGTTATACCTGCCCAGTGACATGAAGGAGGCAGATGACACCTGCTTGGTCTTGTCTTCCAGGCTATAAGAGTATTACCCTGGAGATCTTGGGAATGAAACCAGCAAAGCAGACCTCAGAGAAGAAGTGGACACAGAGAGAGCCGAGCAAGCCCTGAGCCCCTGGATAGCCAAGGCCGAGAATAAACCACAAGCTCCTTGCCAGTTCCTGGCGTGTGAATGAATGCCTTTCCTTTTCTATCATCACGGTTTTTGTTGTTGTTATTGCTAGTGTTGCATTTTGCTTTGTTCTGTTTTTTGCTTGCTTGGGTTTTTTTTTTTTTTTCTTTATCGCCTGTGACTAAGTCCAGAGTGAAACACTGCTTCTCCCTGCCCGCCTGTTTGGCAGCTTGTGCGTGATGTTCATGAGTCTCTGGCTCCCCTGAGTGGCAAAGAAAATAAATTCACGTCTCCAGGCTTCCAGCTCTCTGCACAAGGATGCTCGTTTCCACAATTTATTCACTCCCCTGCTCTCAAGTCTCTGGAGGAACCGAGTCTACCCTCAGCCCGTAAGTGCTTTGACAGAAATTTGTTTTTCAGGTCAGTCTGTTCTCAGTTGTGGTTGGGGGTCCTTCCAAACTGGTCACAGCTTCTCCCTGTTCTTGCTTTGGGGTGGGGCATTGGGTGTGGGTCAGAGGTATGGCAAGTGGCTTGAAGCAGGGGACAGTGGGTCACCCTTCTCCAGAAGCAGTTGAACAACAACAACAACAACAACAAAAAGCACCGTGTTGGCATGACAACAGGTTGGGCCAACCAGCCAGACACCAGCCCAGACTCCAACATGGGAACAGACTTCTAGATTACTCTAAGGAGGAACTGACTAATTAGAAAGAAAAAAAAGGAAGAAAGAAAGAAGGAAGGAAGGAAGAATTACAAGCTTCATCTTTCAGGGCTGTTTGAAATAAAGGCTTGTCAGTATTCCTTGTGTCTTGTTGGCTTTACTTTATTGTGGTTATTCCCTGGGGATTTCCTGCCCATGCAAAGAGACCCTCGGGACCCCTACACACCCTCAAACACTCGGGGACAATCTCCTGCCTTGAGGCCTTAGAGCCCTGGGGTAAGAATTTTTTTAAATGAGCCTAAGTAAAGGCAATGGCATGTACCTAGGACAAAGTGGGCATGGTTGCTGAGTGGAGGATGGAGGAAGCACACTCTAGAGCTGAAAATGATGGAAGTGAGTCAGACTCCCTCAGAGCTGACTGACCTCTCTAGTCCCTGGGCCACCAGCTTCCCTGGCATCTACTTGTAATTTCGCTCGTTATCTGACGATGCTACCTTTTTTGGTGCAGAGGATCAAGCCTATAGCCTCGTGACATGCTGCTAAGTCCTGTACCACCAAGTCACACACCAGCTGTACACTGCACCTTTCCATCTCTCACCCCAGCAGGCAGCCTACTTTAATTGTTGACGATGATGACCTTTGGACGGCAGCTAACACTTTTTCAGAGTGCCCGTTTGTGGGAGGAATTCCACAGGCATTAGCTCTGTGAATGCATGAATGCATAAACTGAGGAAACTTCCAGGCCTGGCTGACCAGAGAGGGCGGCTGGCTCATTCATGTATGATACTACAACATTCTTTTGGAAAAGTTTATGATGTCAGTGTAGCTGTGGTGTAGGAGGTTCTTCTGTATTTGTGTTGCTTTCATTGCTTGAATAAAGAAACCTGCCTTGGCCTTTTGATAGGGCAAAACTTAGATAGGCGGAGAAGACAGAACAGAATTCTGGGAAGAAGACAGAGAGAGAGCCGCCACCATGGAGTCGCCAGAGTCAGACATGCTGAATCTTTCCCGTGGTGAACACAGATTAATAGAAATGGGTTAGATCAGGATGTGAGAGTTGGCCAAGAAGAAGCTAGATATAATGGGCCAGGCAGTAATTTAATTAATACAATTTCTGTGTGGTTATTTTGGGGGTTAAAGCTAGCCAGGAGCCAAATGCGGCCCGCCTGCTCCTCATTACTACAGATTGGCGCCCGCTCCTCCTACATAGCTGTCCATCCACAGGGCACATACATAATGAATGTGTTGTTTTTATTCCCAGAGACAAGGGTTTTCTGTGTAATAGCTCTCACTGTCCTGGAACTCACTATGTAGACCAGGCTGGCCTTGAACTCACCGAGATCCTCCTGCTTCTGCCTCCCAAGAGCAAGGATTAAAGGTGTGCGCCACCACTACCCAGCTACATAATGCCTTTTAAGATAATCCTGAAAATAGGGCCATAAGAGCCATGTCATTGAAACAAAGGCAAAGGGTAAAGATAACCCTTTCCATGTTACAGCTAAAACCTGAGTTACGCAGAGGTGCTTGGTAATCTCGTGCAATGGAAAGTATTTGGAATTACGTGCAAAACAGTAAAACAGGCATGCCCTTTAAAAGGATTTATTTTATTCTATATGTATATGTGTGTGCCTGAATGCCTAGTGTGGACAGTGCCATTACTGGCCAGGTGATTGTGGGGTATAGAAAAAGTCAGCTGAGTGAGCCATGGGGAGCAAGCCCGTAGCAGTGTTCCTCCATGTCCTCTGCTTCAGTCCCAGCTTCCAGCTTCCCACCTTGAGCTCCTGCCTTAACTTCCCTGCCTCGACTTCCCTTTTGGATGGACTGTAGCACTAAGATGAAATAAACCCTCTCTTCCCTGAGTTGCTTTTGGTCACGGTGTTCAACATATCAACAGAAAGCCAACTAGGCCAGCCCTTCATCATAGAATTCCAGACACAAGATCTTGCCAGGTGTGCTAGCAGTCTGGGGGCTGAGGCAGGTGGGGAACAGCAAGTTCAAGGCCAGCCTGGGCTACATAGTGAGTGTGACGCCAGCCTGGGAGAGACTCTAACTCAAAATAAATAAATAAATAAATAAATAAATAAATAAAACAAAACTGAAAAGGCAAAACAAAGTCAAGGTTGGCAAGTCCTTTTACCCACTGAGCCATCTCATAAACACACCTCTTCCTCACTTTCTATTGCGCGTGTGCGCACGTGTGTGTGTGTGTGTGTGTGTGTGTGTGTGTGTGTGTGTGTGTGTGTGTGTGTGTGGTCAGACTTTTCTCTGTGGGACCACCAGCCCACAAGTAATGGTACGAAGACATATTATTAATTATGAAAGTTTGGTCTTTAGCTTAGGCTTTTTTCCAACTAGCTCTTATAACTTAATTAACCCATATTTTTAGTCTATATTCTGCCACATAGCTCTTTACCTTTCCTTAGTGTGGCACGTCTGACTTGCTCTGAGTCTGCAGGCACAATCCATGTGCCTAGATTTCTCTCCCTGAGTTCCTCTTTTCCTGGAAGTCCTGCCTATTCTCTCCTGCTTAGCTATTGGACATTCAGCTCTTTATTAACCAATCACAAGGTACCTTAGGCAGAGACACATCTTTAAAATGTTCAAAAAGATTATCCCACTATATATATATATATATGTATATATAGACACACATATATACATATGTGTGTGAGAGGTATTTTGATTATTAACAAAAACAGACTAATACAGTTGTTAGGGAAAAACACATTTCAAATTGAAGATTAAAAGATAGTTTTATTATACAAACTATACAGATGAATTGGAAGTCATAAAAGTTTGACTACATTGATTTTGTTACGGTGAATTTCATGGAGATCTGCAATGCTGTGGTTTGCGTATGAAATGCCTCCGCAGGTGCTGTTTGGGAAGGCTGCAGAATCTTTAGGAGGCGGAGGCTCACTGTAAGAACTTGACCAAGGTGGGGTCTTGAGCCCCGCTCCCACCTCTGAATGGTCTGCTTGCTTCCTGATTGCAGGTGTGGCCATCTACAGTGGACTGAGGCTCCCATTGCCTTCTTTCCTAGCAAACAGACATCTCTACTCCATCACTGTCCCCTGCTCACCATTCCTGATGCACCCTACAACAACACACTACTCTGCTCCTGGGAAGTTTGGAGTCTCTTCAAGAACAAACGGTGCAGTCAGGAATGTAGCTCAGTTGGTACCATGCTTGCTTGGGATGCAAGAAGTCCTGGGAGCTGGAAACCAAACCCGGGGCCTCTGCAAGAGCAGGCAAGAGCTCTTAAACCACTGCACCACCAAAGGGCCCCTTGAGTCTTCCTTTTTTTTCCCTTGCTTTTTTGAGGCAGGGTTCCTCTCTGTAGCCTTGGCTGTCCTGGAACTCACACTGTAGACCAGGCTGGCCTCGGACTCTAGAGATCCTCCTGGCTTTGCCTCCTGAGTGCTGGGATTAGAGGTGTGCGCCGCCGCTGACCCACTATCAACTCTTCATTCTTCAAAGCAGCCTCATTATCGACACCGCCACTGCTCTGAGCTGCTCTGTGCATCATAATCTTATATGTATCAGCGCTCACACTGAGCACTGTGCGTCGGGTTGCACAAAGAGCATGTCTTTTTGCACAAATCTTTATATTGGTTTGAGATGGAACCTCATATAGCCAAGACTGGTTTAGAACTCTCTATGCAGTTGAGGATAACCTTGAACTCTTGGTCCTCCTGCTTCTACCATCCAAGTGCGGGGATTACAGGCGTGTGCCACTGCACCTGGCCTAGTAACTTTGCCCAGGAGGTTCAGGATGTGCATGCATTGCCAAGCTTTATTCCTCCCAATTGGTTTCCTTTCAATGCTACTGTTTTTCCTGATGCACAACGCAGCCAAAAGGCACCCACCCGTACCTATCTTAGAGCGCCACATCATTCTAGATTGGCAAGAAATTTCCTGTGTGCTATTTCTCCTTTGACTCATGGACTTAAATGTAGAATTTTGATTTGTATGGCTTGATGTAACTCTTTTTTCACCTTATTCTAGCCACGTTCCATCCGACAAGTAACGGTGATTGCGTCCACCCTTGCCTGCCCAAACGGGACCCTCCCTGCAGGTAGTTAGGGCTCTCGAGTGTCTGGAAGGAAGGGTTTTATTTTTCTTTGTACAAATAAGGTGAAAAGAGCCTGACTTGCTTGATAAGAACAGATCTTGGCTGTGAGGTAGCACCTGTCACCCACTGATTGGAGTTGATCTGGCTGTCTGGGAGATGTCCCCTTCCTCCCTCACCACTCCCAAAGCTACACACTGGGTCAAAGAGAATAGACAGAGAACTCCACTTTGGTTCAAGGTGTGTGAGTAGCTGCACTCTTCTGCGGGAACCTCAAACCAGCTCCAGGATGGTGGAGGCCCAGCTTCAAGACTCCAGGCGCATCCATGCTGCGTGCATATGGCAGTCTGCTTTCCTCTTGAAAAATAAACCCCCAAGGTGTTTCTACCTTAAATTCTAACACTCCCACTTTCCTGTATGAATTATTAATTCGGTTGGGGAAGTGAGCACACCCTTGCTTCAGAGCACACAACACACCACCCCGACAAAGGTGTCTGTACATGGCTATGAACATCTGTAGTTAGCAGACAAATCCCATCCCAGACCCGCAACCTAGCATAACAAGCCCAGCAACACTCCAAGAGTCTGTCTGTGTACAAGGGTTTTCAATTTGCCAAAAGAATTCAGAAAAGACCCAGGCCACTCACTCTCCTGTCTGCTCCTTTTTTCTCGCACACGCTGGTGAAACAAAGCAAAGAGAAGAAGGGCCTCTATTTCTGGTGTGTGGAGTTAGTCCTCAGGGTGGAAACCCAGAATAATATGTAAGGCACAAATGATCCTGGCCCCCAATACTTTCTCTTCAAGTGACTGGCCAGTAAAGTGATGGCATTGAATTCTGCCCCTCACTTTCTTACTTATGAAATGCCATGCAGGCATCCAAATGACTATTGAGAAGTAAGAAAGCAAAGGGCACAATTCCACACTCTTGCCTCAGAATGGGTTGGGAACATCTTCACAACTGTGCACATGTCTTGGGACCAAATGAGACATGGCGGGATATCTGTTCAGGGTGCAACTGTCTGGCTTGTCACCTCTGTGGCCCAGAAAGCAAGCCAGGCTCTTTTCCCTACACATATGTCCCAATGTCATGCCATTTTGTCGATCAAACTATCCAGACTGAGGCATGGAGCCTCGGCCAAAGCAAATGTGCTTCCAGGACATTCGGCAGTATCTGGCGACAGTTTTGGTTGTTGTGGTGCAGCTAATTTCCTATGGGTAGTGGCCTGGGATGAACTAAAACTTGTAACACACACAACAAAGCATTGTCCAGCCAAAGATGTCCATGATGTGGGATACCTGCCCGTGATGTGGGATACCCCTCTGTATGCTATGAATATGTTTTATTACCATTGGGTAGTAAAGAAGCTACTTTGGCCATGGCAGGGCAGAATATAGCAAGGCAGGAAATCCAAGCAGAGATAGAGAAGGAAAGAAGGCGGAGTCAGGGAGACACCGTGCAGCTGCCTAAGAACCATGTGAGGTAACAAACCATGAACCACGTGATAAAATATAAAATAATAGAAATAGGTTAATTTAAGATGTAAGAGCTAGCTAGGAATATGCCTGAGCTGTTGGCCAAGCAGTTGTAATTAATATAGTCTTTGTGTGATTATTCAGGTCTGGGCAGCGGAGCACAGTCTCCCTCTACAGGGCCAAGGTTGATAAACTTGGCTTAGACCAGTGGTTCTGAACCTTCCTGTTGCTGTGACCATCTAATACAGTTCCTCATACTGTAGTGAACCCCAACCACAAAATTATTTTCACAGCTACTTCATAACTGTACTTTTGCAACTGTTATGAATTGTAATGTAAATATCTGTGTTTCCTGGTGGTCTAAGGTGACGCTCTAATATACTTTTCCCAAGTCCTCATTGCTAGAGTATGAGATAAAGTGCCTTAATTTTTAAAAAGTTCTATGATTTTATGTATTTTTATGTGTTTGAGCATTTGCCTGCATGATTTATGTGCACCACATGTGTGCAGTACCTGTAGAGGCCAGAAGAGGGCATCAGATCCCCTGGAACTGCAGTTACAGTGGTTGTGAGCTGCTATGTGGGTACTGGGGAACTGAAACTAGGGTCCTCTACAATAGCAACAAGTGTTCTTAACCACTGAGACATCTCTCCAACAGGGTTTTCTTTAAATTTTCACCTAAAATTTCTAAGGCTATGACCAAAATAGAATGGGGAATTACATAATAAAAAAGAATGAAAACTTAAGTAAAACAGAATGCAGCTAACAGAAAGTGACAAGTGTTTATATAAAAAAGGGGGGATTTCTAATGGCCTCTCATGATTTGAATCGTTCTGTACATAAGCAGATAAGGGAACTGGCTAAGTCAAAGGAAGGCAGGATGATGGCACCTCTCTGCTTCCACAAGCAAATGGAGTTGAGACTTCAGTTCTGGCATGAAGCTGGCATCAACAATTTTTCTTACAACAACCTACTGAATGCTCATTAGTACACTACATGTTTTATTTGCATCCAATCCTTCCAAAAACCCAGCAAGAATGGGTGTTATTGGCATTTTACGGGTGTGCCCAGGATTACAGACATTAAGCACGATCACATGATGATTATATGGTTGATGCTTTGTGTAAGTTTTTGATCAGGACAAAACCTTGTGAGGGAGTACACAAGAAGGGCTGGTAATAACAAGTTCACACAGCTCACAAATTAATAAGGACAGTCAGAACACAAGTCCGTGAAGTCCAAATTTGGGTGCTGTATTTTAGATAATACATATCAGTGCTACGATTTGAACCTGGCCCAGATCTGTCCAGGTCCACATCTCTCTGCAGTTTCTCATATACAGTCTGAGAAGAAGAGCAAATAATTTATAGGTCCTCTTTGTTAAAAAGTTATGATCCTGTCGATTTTAATAAAAATTTTCATATACTAAAAAAAGAAAGTTGGGGTGTGGAAGTTTCAGAGATGCATAACAAAAATAATTACATTAAATGGGTTTCAAATTTAAAAATACAGCTGCCCCGAGATAACTACAACTCTTCTCCCATTTAAAATACGACAGCTCAGTGTGGCAGGTGCAATAACTAAAGTGATAAGCTAACCAAGCACCAGGAAGCATTACTTACTCTGTGGTTTGTATATAAAGCCTCCTATTTAACCAGCCGCACTTGTCTTGCTGGAGGAGGTTTTTTAACCTTGGGTGACAACTCTTTATTCAATTACACACTTACTTAGCAGCACGCGTTTGAACTGCGCTTATTTCCATATTCTGGATGTCAAAGTACACACGGGGTTCTCAGGCAAAACTTTTAAGTGTTTAAGTAAACGATACGTAAGAATTGAAAGCAAGCAGCACCTGTTTTCCTCAGTCTCTTTGTGGAACCAAAGCTCACTTTGCAAGGAAAGAAAACAGAAGCTTAAACAAGGCTTAAACCACACTGATTTATATTAATAAGGTTAGGGGTGGCAGGGTTAAACAATGTCGGCATAAACTAGTACCCCAAATAAGCTAAAGCGACACCACCAACAGTCTCCCAAATTGCATAGCAACCAAAAGCTGCTTACATTTAAAAAAAAAAAAAAGAAGAAGAAAGAAAAGAAAAACCTCTGGTGTTTTATTCTGCAAGAATCTTGTCAGCAGATACAAACCGTGCTGCTTACACTCGGCATAAAACTGACGCTTCTAAATCAGTTGCCTAAAGAACTGACAAGGACAGAACACAGTGCAAAGCCAAAGCCAAGGAAAGCGCGCGAATAAGCAGCATCCAGCTGGGCCTTCTTCTGAGTTCTCAAGACAAAGCCGGTCCCAGCACGCACCGCGGCCTAGACTACATATCCCAGCATGCAAAGCGCCCAGGCCTCCCCGCTGGACTTCACTCCCCGGCATGCAAGATGCTCTGGTCTCCCGGCCAAACTACGCTTCCCGGCATGCTCTCTTCCGACAGCAAGTCGGCAGCCCGAAAGGCCTGGGGTCTCGGAGCAGTGGGTTCTGTCTCCCTCCGTTCAGTAGTTCTTCGGCGTCTGGGAGCCGGACACTGCCGCTCGGTGTCATTTCATGAGCGACAGGATTTTCCGGCCCGTTATTCATCGCCGGGATCAACTGGAGCGCAAATTGCCCCCGGGGTGGGGAGGGCGGGATGGAGGTTGGGCAAGCTCGGTATGCTGCAGCCAATGGCGTGCGAGCGGCTGCCCTGTCACCATGGCGACGCAGGCCGCCCGCGGGGGCGACCATCCGTCCATTGGGTAGAATCTTTCTCGAAGGCTCGAGAAGAAGGAAGCGGAAGTGGCACGTGGAGGGGCCGGTGGAGGCGCCGGTGAGTAAATGCCGCAGATTCTGGAAAGTTCTCCTCAGTAGGCTACATAAGGCTGAGCGATTGGGACCTCCCCTTTTGGATTGGTAGCTAAGCGGCGGCGGCGGCGGCGGCGGCTGCGTGCGAGAAGGCGAGCTGCGAGCGGTGGCAGAGGCTGAGCGCAGTCTCGCGGGGTAAGCCTGAAGCATCTTCCCGGCCGGTCGGGAGCAGGAGGCGCACGCAGCGGACCCGAGGCGGAGGCTGACCGGGCCAGCCATGTCGGTGGTGGGACTAGACGTGGGCTCACAGAGCTGCTACATCGCGGTGGCGCGGGCCGGGGGCATCGAGACCATCGCGAACGAGTTCAGCGACCGCTGCACCCCGTAAGTAGGAGCCTGGGTGGCCAGGGAGGGCTCGAGCTCGCCGCTTCTCGTGGGAGATGGTGGCCCGGGGATTCGGAGAACCGTGACACCCGGCGACCACCTGGCCTGGCTTGGCCTTTCCCGGGTCTTCCCCCTGGCTCCCCACCCAGCTTCTTCCAATCTGGCACCGGTTCCCACCAAGGCAGGGATCTCCGCGGAGCCTGAGCTGCCGAGCCTTTTTTTCCGCATGGTGAATCTCCAAATGACCTAGAAGGTTCCAGAGGCTGTGCGCTGCTGCTTGCCTAGGGAGCGGGTGGAATGTTGTTAGCGACCACAGAAACGCTATGGTAGTGGAATCCATCGCCTCTCTTTTCATCGACTCTCGATTTGCTAATATTGCCCTAGTGGCCTGAATCGCTTTTTGGAAGAGTCCTTTTTAAAGCTTATCGTGAAAGCCGTTCGTGAGAGTTTCCAGACCAAATGTTTATTTTTGGCATGGTTTAGAATAAGCAGTACAAATTTCATATTGTTGCTAGCACGTTGCTGTGCAAAAACCTCGGTGGGAAAGATGGATTTTTGTCTCTGAATGAAATATTCTGCAGTACTGTGGGTGGGCAAACGGAAGCAGGGTAAAGAGCAACTTTTTGAGAGGGTTAGTTTTCTGAAGGTTATGTAGGCAAATAGACCTGCGTGTGCAGGCAATGACAACAGCTATTTGTTTTTATAGACAATATTGTAGGTCTTTTTTTTTTCAAGTGCAGAGTCCAAAATTATTAAAACCTGAAGGTAAAATCATTTATGAGAGTGAATAGGAAATAAGCCTTGCTGGTAACTCACTCTCTGAGCAACGCAGTGTGATACTCTGTCTACCTCTTTACAAAGCCATGGTCGTCTGTTCTTTGGCGGTTAGTAGGAAAGATGCCAGTCTTTCGTCATGCCTCTCTCCTATGAGTGCTTCTGTGCTTCTACAGGCTCTGGATTTAAAAAAAAAAAAAGCGGCTCAGAGGAAAGCAGGAGAGATGCCTGAGTCAGTGTTGAGCAGCATTTTCGACTGAAGTATTATATTACTGTTAAGCTACAGGGTTAACAATTGGATTGGCTACTGATTCCTATTACAGTTGGTTAATTGACTTGGAAAATGAGAAGATCGAATGTCTAGTCTCTCTGAGCTCACAATCCCAGGATTTGTAGACTGCACCTTAAAAGACCCAGCCATTGCTCAAGGATCCCTGGCTTTTAGGGTGACATTTAGTGTACCTGCTTAGACCACTAGGTCCAGGCTGTTTCTGTCCTAGCAGACTTAAACGTCCTCAGTATAGTCCCATTTTACTCATCTCCTTTACCCACGTAGGCGTGCGGAACTGAACCAAAATTAGATTGGGTTTGGATTAGTAATGCACAATGGGTTACTCCTCTAATCCAAAACCTTAATCACTGCCTCCTCCATATAAGCCCTCTCCATCTTGTTCTGTTACTACGCGTTCCCTTTCCATCACTGAGAAAGCTGTCTGTCTCCTTGCAGGTCGCTCCTCATCTTGTCAGAGCAGGCTTAAGTGACTGACTGGTCAAACTCCTTTCCCTCTGCCTTTGTACTTCAGGCTGCAGTAACTTTGGTTGTAGCTTTTTCTTATTTGGCCTTCTTGTGGTTGCCTCATCTGTGTGCTCTAAACTCTACAGGCAATGCCATAGACCTCTTAGAGTTACATAAAACCTTTTAAATTCTGAAGCAGGTGGTAGATCAGGACAAAAATAAGTGACAGTGACATTTAGGATTGTATGAAGCTGATGACAGAGGTACAGTTACGCTGTATTTATTGTTGGCTGTGCATAACGCCAAGTTTAATAATACTCTAAATTGAGAGCCTGCAGAATTAATGTTTTCCCATGTTCTTTGTGACCTGGTGACACTGTCTTAGCACTCAAGGTATTGAGCAAGTATACCCGAGCTACCAGTAGACTAGCAGACGTCTTCATGGGGGTGAGCAGGGCTAGCAGTTGACAGACCTGTGGCTTTCAATTATTACTATCCCCAGACTAAGTTTGGAGTATCGGGGAAAGTTGAAAGATGGCAAAACTGGGCTTCGTTTCTGTTGGAGTTCCCTCCTGTCGGTTTAGAAACGGTTTCGTGTGCTTTTGGACAAACGTGGAACGTTTGTGTTCTGTTCTAGGTCAGTCATATCATTTGGACCAAAAAACAGAACAATTGGAGTCGCGGCCAAAAATCAGGTATGTTCCTGAAGAAGAATGCCCATGTGGCTTAAAGGGAAGTCCCAACAGCACCCCAGAATGATGCACCGACGTTTAATACAGTTTCAGTTTTAAAACCGTAACTGGGTTGGAGAAATAAACGGCTCAGTCAGAGTACTTGTTGGTCTTACAGGGTTGGCTCCCAGTGCCCTCTTGGTGGCGTATAGCTGCCTGTAACTCTACTTCTTACATCCTCTCTGGCCTCCATGGGAACCAGGCACACATGTGCCGCGCATACATGCATACACTCATACATGCACACTAAAGATGAAAGTGGTAGCTCTTTAAGATATGGGTGTCAGGTGTTCGTTTGGAACCTTTGGGTGATTGCTTCATCATCCCCACCCTTGTTCCTTTTCTCTTGTTTCTGTTCTTAGATTTTTATTGGCAGCCTTAATTAGGGTAACTTCATTGCCTGTGTGTGTGTGTGTGTGTGTGTGTGTGTGTGTGTGTGTGTGTGTGTGTGTGTGTGTGTGTGTACATACATATATATGAATGAATGAAGCTTCTTAGCCTCTGCCTCCTAAGTACTGGGATTAAAGGGACATGACGCTGTGCTTGGCTTTAAAATGTCTTAAATGAGAGACACTTTAAAAAAAAAAGTCTGGCTGGTGAGGCTCCTCAGTGGGCAGAGGCACCTGTTGCCAAACCCGACAACACAAGTTCCATCCCTGGGACCCACGTGGTAGTGGGAGAGGACCAACTCCCGCAGAGTGTTTCATATTTATGTGTGTTTGTCTCCGTCTGTTTTAGAAGCTTATTGGATGAGCACACCCACTGGTGCTGAGCCTTGGGCACTACCCAGCTGTAGAAGATGAAAAAATAGTAGCCCCTTTGGTGCTTCCAAGTTTAAGTGACTTCATTGTTAGTGAGGAGCCTACGTTTGAATGACATGTCCTCTGAAGTGGGTTGACCCAAGCAGTAGATGAAGAAAACACCTTCTCAGAACAAGTTGGCATATTTCCATCTTGTTTTCCTGAATTTAATGCCCCTTCTTAGCATGTGTACCTGAGAGCAAGACCATATCCCAGGGAACAGGTTACTGAAGTACCCTGTTTTTAACACGCATGTCCAGCAGTGTGAGATGGGTGTGGATCTGTCAATAAGATCTGTGTCATCATTCCCCCCATAGTCATTTAGAAACTTTTGAGGTGACCCTCACCTCATCTACCTCTGGCATGGGCCAGTTTCTAGGCAGAAGTGTGTACGGTCCTTATCCTGGCAGTGCTCCGAGTCTGACTTAGTGGGACAGTGAGCTCGGGCTTATTTGGGGGGAGAAGATGGGGTGCAGCAGTGCAGTTGCCGAAGCATTGAGAGCTTTGGAGACAGTTGCGCCATCTTTTCCTTTATTGCAGATTTTCAGATCTGCCCCATTGCCTTTCCTTCTGGCATTTTCCATAGAAGAAAGTACAGTAGGAGCTATGCATTCATGGAAAATCGAGGACTCTGAGGGAAAGTTAGGTATACCCCCAGAATTGGTCTGAGTGGCACAGGTGACGGTCTGAAGCTGCTTTAGGCACTGGTAGGTTGTGAAGTTAGAGAGAAGTCTAAGTGTTCTCTTTCTTTTGCAGCAAATCACTCATGCAAACAATACAGTGTCTAGCTTTAAGAGGTTTCATGGCAGAGCGTTCAGTGACCCCTTCATTCAGAAGGAAAAGGCAAACCTGAGCTATGACTTGGTCTCAATGAAGAATGGTGGCGTTGGAATCAAGGTAATGCAACTGATCCACTGGGCTCTGACGGAAGTGTCTCTAGAGGAGAGTGCGCAGCTTAATATTTTAACTCAAGTTGACTGAACACAGTGGGGTCTTTTCGTCATATCTGGCTCCTTTTCAAGTATAGTTAATAGAAGCTGTCTCTTGAGAATTACTTAGTTGATAATACATATGTACATAGATTATTAGGTGTTCCTTCTAACTTTCTAGTAATTTTTTGGTTGCTTTGGTATTTAAAAAAAAAATTCAAGTAATGTTGGTGGCTCAGACGTGGTCAGAGAGCCCTTTGGGAGCCCTGTGAGAGCAGCAGGGTGCCGAGCAAGAGCTGCTGTCTGGCCAGCCCACACTGATGACTCAGCCCTAGCTTTTCCCTCCTTTTCATCTCTAGGGAAAAGTTCTTCCTTCTTTTCCTCCCTTTCTTTTTTAGTTCCTTTTTTCTTCCCAACCCAATAAACTCATTTTGTGGAGCAGGGTCCATGCTAACAGTGAAGTGTTGGAGTATGTCAGCGTTTCCCACTGTGTCGTAGGTCATGTACATGGATGAAGAGCACCTCTTTAGCGTGGAGCAGATAACAGCCATGTTGCTGACTAAGTTAAAGGAAACTGCAGAAAACAACCTCAAGAAGCCAGTAACAGATTGTGTCATTTCAGTAAGTAGAACCCAGCCAGGCAGTGTGTTCACTTGCAGCTTGCCTTTCTTTGCTGCAATATTGCATATATGCATGCTCTTTCCTTACAAGGTATTCTTAGCTGAGTGATCAGGAGCATTTCAAAATAAGTTCGAGTGTTAATTTTAGCTAGAAGCCGCAAGGGTTCTTGACTGTGTTGGGGTCTCCTGTGGAGCTTTCTGAAAATACAGGTTAACTAGCTGCATCTGCATCTGGGTTTTCTCCAGGGCAGTTGGCTGCTATAATATCAGGGGTTGATGTTCTGAAGAGCTTCTCACAGTGAAAGATTCCTTCCCTTGGCTGAAAACCAATGGTTTGGGAATTACTGTTTTATTTATTTGTTTGTTTTTTCTTTTAAGGCAACTCTGAAAGCCAAGGATATCACTAGAAACAAAAGTCTAGATTTGTGTTTGTATTTTGGGGGACTGGCCAGGCCACCCACTGTGACTTTATTAGGATGGCTTGTGAAGCAGTTTTTGGTCCTGTGTCTAGAGTTGCCCCTCTTCTTTGCAGGTCCCCTCCTTCTTCACAGATGCTGAGAGGAGGTCTGTCCTGGATGCTGCGCAGATCGTGGGCTTGAACTGCTTACGGCTCATGAACGACATGACAGCTGGTAGGGAAAGTCCCGCCCCATGGCATGTTCTTTAGTGGTGCCTTTTAAAGGACTTTGTGATTTAGATCTGCATCTGTGTTGACTGATAGCGCTTTCTTGGTTAAGGAAAACTAAGTTTGGATAACCAGTCTCCTAGCAGGTGTGGTAGTGTATATGTAGTCTGGTACTGTTTGTGACTTTTTCCTTATCATATCTAACATTGAAGAGTTGTGGGGCATTGGCCAACGGTCGGGAAGAAAGTAGCAACTGGTTCTTTATAACACGTCGTGGGGGGGGGTCTTCCTGTGACAGTAAATCCCTGAGAAAATGGCCTGGGCAGCTGGTGATCTGCCTTCTTGTTTGCCTTGTAGTTGCTTTGAATTACGGCATTTATAAGCAGGACCTGCCAGGCGCAGATGAGAAGCCGCGGGTGGTGGTGTTTGTGGACATGGGACACTCCTCTTTCCAGGTGTCTGCCTGCGCCTTTAACAAAGGGAAACTTAAGGTAAAGTTGAAACTCCTATGCTGAACTGCTTATTGAAGATGGAGCTCTTAGCAAAACCTGGAGGGGTTGGTGGTCTTCGGTGTGTAAGAAGGGTTATGTTGAGGTTCTCTTCAGCATAGATGGTAAGAGTAGGCACTACCATAAGAGACTTGAAGAGAATGGCGTTCCTTCGGTTGCATGCCTCCTGACCTGGATTTATGTAGGTCTGAGCCCGTTAGCTTTTTGTTTGAATAGGACTATCTAAGAGTCTAATTGAAGTGTGATTGAAAGTAACCTGATTCTTTCTCTTGTTTTTTAAACAACCTTAGGTTCTAGGCACAGCGTTTGACCCTTTCTTAGGAGGAAAGAACTTTGATGAGAAGCTGGTGGAGCATTTTTGTGCTGAGTTTAAAACCAAGTACAAGTTAGATGCAAAATCCAAAATCCGAGCCCTCCTTCGTCTGCATCAGGAGTGTGAGAAGTTGAAAAAGCTCATGAGCTCCAACAGCACAGACTTGCCACTGAACATTGAATGCTTCATGAACGACAAAGACGTCTCTGGGAAGATGAACAGGTACTTGTATCTGGGGTGGTATACATGAAGTGGGCGAAAGGTGGAAGTTTAGCCCAGTAGTCTTTGTTGCCCTGTCTTGACACATGTTTCACGATGCGGCTATTGACTGTAAACACCATTGTATGTAACTCAGAATTTAGGGATACGGCTGTGAAGGGTGCTTTTGTAAGTGCACGTGTGCACTAGCGCACGTGTCCCTGCCACGGTGCACGTGTGGGACTCAGGACAACTCTCAGGAGTCAGTTTTCTCCACCCAAGTTGTCTGGCTTGGCAGCAAATACCTTTGTCTGCTGAGTCATCTCATCAGCCTGTGAGGGCTTTTAGAAGTACCTATTATCCACAGGATTTTCCCCCATCCTCTTTCTGCTGTGATGTGTATGTATATACATATATACATGCAATATATACATTTTATATAAGTTAATGTGGCCCGTGTGGGATTTAGGGTACTGAGGAAAAGGCTGAATGAGTTGGGTTGGTTAAAAAAAAACTCACAATAATGGTTGCCGCTGGCTCCTTTCATTTCCTAAGGTCCCAGTTTGAGGAACTGTGTGCGGAACTCCTGCAAAAAATAGAGGTCCCCCTTCATTCACTTATGGAACAAACACACCTCAAGGCCGAAGATGTGAGTGCCATTGAGATAGTTGGAGGTGCCACGAGAATTCCAGCTGTGAAAGAAAGAATTGCCAAATTCTTTGGAAAAGATGTCAGCACCACACTCAATGCGGACGAAGCCGTGGCTAGAGGGTGTGCCCTGCAGGTGAGGTTCCGCTGGGCTTCCTCCTGGGGTTCACACACTGGAGCCCTGGGCCTGCTTCCCTTCCAGAGGAAGTTCCTTTAGGTGACCCAGTAAGCCTAGCAGACTGGGGTACTGCTGTGGAGGTGAGAAAGGGGAAGGCACAAAGGACTGATTTTTGGTTTATTTGTTAGGTTGGTTTTTTGGTTTGGTTTTGGTTTTGGTTTTTCAAGACAGGGTTTCTCTATAACCAGGCTGACCTTGAACTCAAGAGATATACCACTTGTTCTGCCTCCCAAGTGCTGGGATTAAAGGCATGCGCCCCCACCACCCCACCACTGGATGCCAGCTGGTGTTCTGAGACAATGACTAGAAATGGGCCTGGTTGGGAGATGGCGGAAAACAGCTGACGGACGCTCGTCAGTGAGCGATGCAGGCAGTGCCTGACTTTAGGCACAGGAGGGATTAGACTATCAATCGGCTGTGATGATTGATTTGAGGAAGAACGTGTGTAGGGGTTAGCAGTAATAGTTACCAGATGGTTCTAGAAAATAGTTCTTTTTCCACCCCCAAATGAAGCTGAAGAGTTACGCTGGTGACACAGAAGCCCCAAATGTAGATGTTGGTAGTGAACAGAGGATGTCTGGCAAGTAAAGGAGATTCTGTGAACACAGGTCTCTAGAGAACTCGCCTTGGATGACACAGAAGAGAGTGGGCACCTTGCCCATTGTCTTGTCATGGCCTAGGCTGGCTTTGGGGTTTATTAATGTTCGTTAATTGTACAGAATAGTACAATTCCTTACAACATTGTCGCGTGTCTATAGGTACATGTAGAGTGTTTGACCCCTGTTGCCCGAGCTAACCCCTTCCCATGGGTCATTTACTCCATAGTAGCCCTTTGCAAGGAGGGCTTTGTTCTTGTTCCTCCAAAGTGGAGTGTGCTCCTTTATCTCTGGTTCCCCAGACGGTGGAAATTCCTAGTTCTTGAAAAGTGGAGCTCATTTCTGGCCTCTGCTTTGAAGGCGACCACTGATGAGATGTTCTCCTTGTGTGTCTGTGTGCTTTCTTCATTTGTTTAGTTAGTTTTATGTGTCCTGTGTAGACAGGCTGCCCTGTCCCAGTTTTGAATTTACAAATTATATTGAGAATGCGCACATTTTGAGTTTCACCCCTTTTGGTGCTTTGAAATGTGAAAGCAATAAAGCAGACCTTCTTGTGAGTGTCCACATCTCAAAGAGAATCAGCTTGTAATTGGAAATGCCAACAGCAAGACATTTCTGGGAAAACCTGTGTTTTCAGTCTGTGAAACTTGGAATTAAAGGATTGCTGGCCCCAAGATTCATGATTTGTCTTTGTGGCTGATGATTAGCATAATGCTAGGATGACACATTCTTTATTCTTAAGGTGACACATGCTGCAAGCACTTTTGATCTGCCCATTCCAATAGAATTGTCATAGTGAAAGGTGTATGGAAATACTGTGCTGATATTTAAATACCTTGTCTTTTCAAGTGTGCGATTCTCTCTCCGGCATTTAAAGTTCGAGAGTTCTCCGTCACAGATGCAGTTCCTTTTCCAATTTCTCTGGTCTGGAACCATGACTCAGAAGAGACCGAAGGGTACGTAGCCACAGATAGCTTTCCGATGCTGTCTTCAAGTAAGAATTGAATGACTAGGGAATTTTGGGGGGCCAAACCTATCCGCCTTTGCATTTGGTTATTGTGAAGGGCAGGCAGACTTAGTGAGCTTGTCAGGTCTGAGCTGTGGATGTCTTTGCTGCCTTCCTCCCTAGTGTCCATGAGGTGTTCAGTCGGAACCATGCCGCTCCTTTCTCCAAAGTTCTCACCTTCTTGAGAAGGGGACCTTTTGAGCTGGAAGCGTTCTATTCGGACCCTCAAGGAGTTCCATATCCAGAAGCCAAAATAGGTAAGCAAGTCATGTGTGCACCTGCCCTGGGACTTAGAGCTGTGGCTCGTCGTTAGCGTAGAAACTGCTTCTATGCTGGAACTGCTTCTGTAGAAGAGTCCTGAGGAGTCTTTCTTTCATTGGATGCCTTGACCTGGACTTGCTGGCCTAGCTGCATTGTTGCGATAGAGTCTGTATTTGCAGAATACTGGCCACTCACTGACCTCCCTGCAGGATTAAGTGCTGTTGGCGAGGTGTTAACTTCAGATCCCACAGCAGGGCAGCACTTGCCAGGCCTTCTTGTGTACTTCACCCTCTCTGAAGGGACATCTCTTCGGGTGCATTTTCTACTGGGAGGCTTGTCATTGTCCCTCCGCTTTTATTTTAGTGTTACTAACTTTGTATTTTTTATATTGGAAAAGCTGCTGATATTGCCAGGCCTCTAAGAGAAAGCATTTGGAGGACTCGAGTCTGGCCAGCTGTGTTTCCTTCTGCAGACTAAGGTGTTGTGGCCTGTCACCTGTTCACAGTGTGGCAGGAGAACAGCTGGAGAAGCTGTTGACTGCGGGCTGAGGTTGTCAGGGTTGGACTCTGCATATCTGTCCCCTTCACAGAGATGAGCTGTTGCATAAGTGTCGGTGTTCTGCTCACTGATGACAAGCTGTCCATCACGCACAGTTTCCCATCCCATACTCATGAGTGGCGTGCCCAGAAGGGTTTCTGCGAAGGACCATTTAGCAGTTACTTCCTGACTTAGTGGTCTGTGCCAGCCACCATTCTGACTGGCCTAGACATTAAATCAAGCTGTGTGTGCTGTGCAGACGGCTCCTTGGTTGCACTCCATGGACCTCTTGAATATAACTGCTGCGCGCACTTACTGTGGAGACCGGGTCTGTCTCTGTAGTCCTGGCTGTCCTACTGCTTACTACGTACTCCTGAGTGCTGGTACTAAAGGCATGTGCCATCGTGCCCAGAAAAGTACATGTTTTTAGACTATTATTTGTGTGAGAGTACACGTATGGAGGTCACAGGAATTTGGGGAGTGGGTTCTCTTCTTGTACTGTGGGCTCTAGGTTTGAACTTGAGTCACCACACTTGCACAGCAAGCCCTGAGCTGCTGAGCCACTTAGCAGCCCTTGAGAGGCTCGTGATTTAGTGGGGGATAACTGTTGACACTTGACTGTGCAGTAAGTAGCTCTCCAGAGCAGTGATCCTCATCCTTCCTAACTCTGTGACCCTTTAATACAGTTTCTCACATTGTGGTGACCCCAGCCTTAAAATTATTTTGTTGTTACTTCATATCTGTAATTTTACTACTGTTGTGAACCATAATGTAAATATCTGTGTTTCCCAATATTTTTAGGCCACCCCTATGAAAGGGTTGAACGACCCCAGAGGGAGTTGCAGTCTACAGGTTGAGAACCGCTGCTCTAGACTGGTTCACAGCAGCATTCAGATGGCATTCTCTGTTGTTACTCTGCAAGGCTGTAGGACTACCCTAGCGTTGCAGGCTTTGATGTGTGCTGCTGCTCATGTCCCCTATTTAAAACATGACTTAAACAATTTTGATTATTCCATCAGAAGATTAGTATTCCCTTAAAGACTAAAAATTTAGCATGTGCTTGGTCCCCTGTCTTAGATTTACTCACAGATTCTCGTGTCTGGTGTGTGCTCATCCACCTGGAGATGAGGAGGAGGCAAAAGACTGTTTTGCAGGAATTCTGCCCCTGGTGTCTGCCCAGTGGGTGTTACCACAAGAGTATGCTTCCTTCCAAAGGTTTAATGGCATGAGTTGTAATAGACTCCTAAGAGCCTGCTTAAGGGACTTGAAGTTGATTGGGGATGCAGAAACAAACAGTTTCACCTTGTGTTTTATTGGCTGTCTTTGTAGATACAAAAGTTCATCTCTAAACTTGCAGTTTCTTTTTGCTCTAGGCCGTTTTGTTGTTCAGAATGTTTCTGCACAAAAAGATGGAGAAAAGTCTAGAGTGAAAGTCAAAGTGCGTGTGAACACACATGGCATCTTCACCATCTCCACGGCATCCATGGTGGAAAAGGTCCCAACTGAGGAGGACGATGGGTCTTCTGTCGAGGCAGACATGGAGTGTCCAAACCAGAAACCCGCAGAAAGCTCGGATGTGGATGTAAGTGGTTGGAGTGACTGTCAGTTCAGAAGTAAAATTGACTTCATTCCGAGCTATAGGATGGGAGAAAGGTTAAATATGTTTTAATAACATAGTATTGATCAGAAGTTGTGTAATGATAATCGGTCCTGCCAATTAATGGCAGGATATTAGAACATGATACATTGTGACTGAGGTACATGACCTCTTGAAGAAACTTGTCTATAACTAAGACAAGTTGCTTTTTCTTTTCTTGCTATGCTAAATCAGATGTTGACTGGCTAAAAACAACTATAAAAATTGAAATGGAAAAGTGGTTTTGTTTTGTTTTCATTGTATGGCAAAATTGGTCTTGGTATTCCGGACCCCATTTTTATTAGCATGGCTTTGTGGGTTGGGGGAGTCAAGAAGAACAATGTCACGGATAATGGTGGCGTTGTGACTGCTTAGCTTAGACTTGCAGTTGGTTTCTGGGAGCAAGCAGAAGTGGCTTACAAGAAGAGGCAGGCAGACAATGCAGTATTGATGTAAGACTTTGATATCCAGTGGTCTCAAACACTGAAGGATCATTAGAATCACAGGAACCTTAGCTTGTTCTCATCTGGACACTGTCACAGAGTGAGTGGCTAGTGCTCTATCCTCTCAGGGTCATGGTGCCTTTGATGTGAGGAATGCCTTACCTCAGTACCTGCCTTAAGTTCTAGAAACTGTAGGTGGAAAATATGGACGACCTGAGAGGGTTGGGCAGGGAATAGAGTAGTTCAGCCTTGGTTCTCTAGCAGTGGGGAAAGGTCATAGCAGCACAGACTTGCCGGGAACTGGGGGCTACCAAAGAGCTTCAGGGGTAATTTCCTTCCCCTTTTGTCTTGAAGCCATATTTTTAGGCAGGGTTGCTAGTTGGCTTGTACTATTTATTCTTTGTTCTGAGATCCTTTGAGGTAAGATAGCTGAGTCATGAAGCAGGGGGTGATAAGCCATAGTTGTCGTTTCT
Source organism: Ondatra zibethicus (assembly GCA_004026605.1). Taxonomy (NCBI): domain Eukaryota; kingdom Metazoa; phylum Chordata; class Mammalia; order Rodentia; family Cricetidae; genus Ondatra; species Ondatra zibethicus. The sequence goes on from PVIU01000854.1 coordinate 110,655, forward strand.
GTAACTCTTGAGTGATGCCATTGAGGTACGTGCTGCCGCTGCTGCTCGAGTTCAGATACTTGGTTTTGGAAAGAGCCTGGGCTAGTAGCCAGCCTATTTCCTGTGCTTACGAGAGTCAGGTCTGTACAGGGTTAGGAGAAAGGCTCTTCAGAGGACTCTGGATTGTCACCATCGGTCAGAGCCCCTGTGGATTATGTAACTGGTTATAACACTGTCATTCATAAAATTTCTTACAGGTTTGAAATGTCTAAAGTTTCACAAACGTGTTTTATTTTTATCTAGTACCTTTTCTGCCCACCTACTAAGATTTCAGAAATTGAGAGTACTGTCTTTGGTGCCCTATAACTTTCAATTCATACAGTACACCTGCTTTCTACATCCTTTGTGCCTGGGCTTTCATTTCAGAAAAATAGCCAGCAAGACAACAGTGAAGCTGGAACACAGCCCCAGGTACAAACTGATGCTCAGCAAACCTCACAGTCTCCCCCTTCACCTGAACTTACCTCAGAAGAAAACAAAATCCCAGATGCTGACAAAGTGAGTGACTCTTCCAGTTCCTTCCATTAGACAATGTTGCAGCATGTGATGGTTAACGGTGTAGACCTGGGGTTTCGAGAGGAATCCAGGCGACTGTGGGCTGTAGGGTTTGTTCTCTGTTCATTTTCTACACATTACTTGGCTAAAGAGCCGCGAGAAGGAGTACTTGGACTTAGGCTGGGAACCAGTGTTTTCCTGTAGATCTCAAAGCCTCTGATAATTCCACTCCAAGGTGAGCCTAAAGCAAAAGTCTGCGGAAGGCAGAAGTACCTGCTGATGCCAGAAGCAGAAAGATGCATCCCAGCACTGCAAGAGTTACTAAAGAGTTGATTGATTAATTAGCTAATTCATGGGTCAGCTTTTTCTCCTTTCAACTTAGTCTCAATTTTGAGTTAATTTGATGGTCTGCTAATAGCCGGCTATATTTCCAAGTGATTGTTTCCTTACCTTGCTTCCAGTATTGGAAGCTAAATAAAACTAATATGTCCCTTGGAAAATGGCAGCTTGTAATCAGACCTTTCAAACTATTGGTCCTGTTGGTAGTGAGAAGCCCTCATTGTTTCCAGCGCAAGCCGTGCTTTGGCGTTCACATCTCTGCAGGCTTCCTGTAAGTGAATAACTGTCTATCGCAGTCTGGTTTCCTCTCGCCTTCTGAGGATACCTTCCCCCCACTCAGGCAAGTTACAGAAGGGAAGGGCTGCTGGAGGCCACAGGAGATTCTCTACTGGGTTTTTGTTTGCCTCTGTCCTGATTAATCCTGCAACCCTTAGCATTAACTCTGGGTCTTGACTGAGTTTTGAAAGCTGCTTTCGTTTTTTCCCCTTATTAGAAAAGAGTTGAGGTGGTAATATTTATTTAGAAGACGGGCCCTGACCATCCCCTTGATTTAGAGTTAAATGTCAACAGACTTCTGTAGATAGCCTCAGTACCTTTCTAGAAAATGACATTGGGTTGGCTCTCAGCCCTTGAACATGTCTTGGAGGGTTTCTCATCCGGGTTGGAATGCCACTTTGTGGTTGTGTTGGTTTGGCCAGGGGTTGGTTGAATTTTGTACTCGTTTTGTTTCTGTTAACTGCCGTAGACTACAGTTTAATTTGATCCTAGAATATCAGTTGCACTCCTGTGTCCTGCTAGCCATAAGCAGTGGGTTGGTTTTTCTCTGTTGGGGCTCAGGGCGTGATGCTTGGCACTGCAGGCCGACTGCATAGGCCACAACACTTAGTTGAGGTGCGGTCTCTACCTCAACCTACATGTGCTCTGTGCCTGTAGTGCAGCCGTCGAGCAAGCCCTAAGGCTTGTAGCTCAGGTGCCCAGGACAGCAATGGATTGGTAGTCCCATCTTGACATGTTAGCCTAGGCGGTCCTGCTAAGTTGTTCTGCACACCTAGCTTAAGTCTACCCTGTAATAGCATCTCCTCAGCAGTGTGTCATTTGGGGTAGAAAGCATGGTAAGATTCTGAAGACAGGGAGTGGACAGTGTTTGGAAAATTGAAGGCTGCCTCTAGAATTGTATTCCTATCATGTGAGTAATCTAGAGTAAATACACTGTGACTAGCTAGCCTTTCTCCAAAATATTTGCTGGTAATGTTTGAGTTAATTTTCCTTTTGGTAGTCACATGCACACAGTGACATATCTTAAGGTTAGGATGTCAAGCACTTTTTTACACTCCTTGCATAGTCCAAAGCCAGTTTTCTGTAGTGTTTTTATGTTTGTAAGACTCTTCCATCTCTGTGTGTGGCCCAAGCTGGCCTCAAAGACATAGCTACAGGCTCCTGAGTGCCAAGGTGACAGGTATGACCACTGTGCCTGTCTGTCTTCAAAGTTCTAAATGAGAAGTGATACGGCCGAAAGGCAGGTAGTACTCTGCACATGATACACAGACTTTTAGAGGCACTCTGGGTGCTAATTCTGATCCGAACAGGTACTGTGCTGGGCTGGAGGGACTAAGATAGTCGTTTCAGCACTGACTAAAGTCTAGCGTCTCCGGTGGTGGTCTGAGTTTATGTGACAGTGTCATCGTCAGGTTCTAGACCTGACGATTTGGAGACATATAGACTGGTGTGAATAGAGAAGGTGATGGTGATGCAGGAAGACAATGCACGTAGCTGCTGCCATAGTTCAAGGTGGGCGGTGGGCGCAGATGCTTTTACACAGTTCCAGTGTGAGCATTAGAGATCTGTGCATAGAGCATCAGTCAATGTGGTAAGTTTTTGTTTTCCAAGGATTAAGAATTTTTATTTTTCTTAACCCTCAAGGCAAATGAAAAGAAAGTTGATCAGCCTCCAGAAGCCAAAAAACCTAAAATAAAAGTGGTAAACGTTGAACTGCCTGTAGAAGCCAACTTGGTCTGGCAGTTAGGGAGAGACCTTCTTAACATGTACATTGAGACAGAGGTAAGTATTTTCATTGGGTATTTGGTTGTTTCTGCATACTGCAAGGGATGAGTGACTAATTCCTCACCAGGAGTGAAGTTTAACTGAGTTCAGAGAGCAGAGAGAGGCAAAGGGATCTGGACTTTCCGATGAAGCTTTAGGGAGTTTGTTGGGTTTGGATGCTGTGCAGGTCTATGCTTCGTTAGTTGTTCTTGGTTGAGAATAACTCTGTTCTTGACATAATTGTGGACAGGACAATCTGAGCATAGGCACTGTAGGAAGCAGGCCATAGAATTACCCTCTTAAAATATCTGTGTGTCACCAATGTGCCTTCATAGTCTCAAAATCAGGAAACTGAGGAGAATCACTGCATTTAGAAACTGTAAAATATTACCCTTTTGTAAATTGAAGAGTGTATTGAAAAGCGGGACAGCCTAATGTTACATTAGAAAACAACTTCTCCATGTGTGTTTCTAAATCAAAGGACCATGACATGTTGTAGAAATGTTTCATGAAGTGCAGACTAGATTGAAATGGTTTTATGTGGTTGTCGTGGCAACACGTTGAGGTGTGGCTTGAGTCGCTAGGAGTCGGCTGACCTCTGCTTCCTGACAGGGGAAGATGATAATGCAGGACAAACTGGAGAAGGAGAGAAACGACGCTAAAAACGCAGTGGAGGAGTGTGTGTACGAGTTCAGGGACAAGCTGTGTGGACCATATGAGAAATTCATATGCGAGCAGGTACGCTTCAGGGTTCTCTTACCAGGTAGTCCCAGGATGTTCAAGAGTCGAGTTTAACACTGACCTGACCCCTCTGTGCTTGTGGTCACTTGAGTGTTCCGAAAACAAAACAGTTTGAGAGCAGAACTGAGCAGGGCCCTGGACGGGCTCAGCTGCCATGAGTATTGCCTGTCACTCGAGTAGTCTTCACCATGCAAATGTCTGCTCTTGACAGACACATGACATCGAGGCTGGAAAGATGAGGAACCTTAGCCTCTATGATGGTGTTCCCTGGGCAGCTTGTCACCCCATGAGGCATGTTCAGCACTGTTACTAAGCATCACCAGCCCTTCGCCCTTTCCTTGCCTAATTGAAGCTCTGGGTAGATCCAGAAGCGCAACTGCATGTCAGGTGGAACTTGGAAAAAAGACTGGCCAGATTGCTGTAGGGATTAACTCATAAAGATGGTTTACACTTGGGGTAGGATCGCCCCCCCCCAATCCTCAACCCCTGAGCTGCCCTACAGTGTACTTTGATTAGTATCTATGCCAGGCATAATTGAGACAGTTGCTTTGGAGAGTAGGGACATAATTGCTCTTCCGTGACCCAAGCATGACCTGGAGCTGGGTTTCTCAGGTACAGCATTGTGAGGCAGAAGTGGTGTTAAAATCATGTAGTAAGACAGAAGCCTCAGTACCTGTGCCTCACGTGACACCATAGGACTCTAGTTAATGTGAGGGGAACCCACTGTATTCGGTCCCTCTCGGGTGAGCTGCTGGGGCCACTGCCTAAGATGCCTACTTGGGTTAAGAACCTCTGAGGTCAGGCTGCCACTAACCTTTCATACATAATCTTTCACACAAAGGAACATGAAAAGTTCCTGAGGCTTCTCACGGAGACAGAAGACTGGCTGTATGAGGAGGGAGAGGACCAGGCCAAGCAAGCATATATTGACAAGTTGGAAGAGTTGATGGTAAGCTCTTTCCCTGACAGGTGCAGCTTGCATTGTAAGCCGTAGACGCCTACTGAAGTGTAAGGTTGGCAGTTGTTAACCCCTTCTCTTACACTTTAGAAAATGGGTACTCCTGTTAAAGTCCGATTTCAAGAAGCTGAGGAACGGCCGAAAGTATTGGAGGAGCTGGGGCAGCGGCTGCAGCACTATGCCAAGATTGCAGCAGACTTCAGAGGCAAGGTGGGTGCTGCTGTCACCCCATGAGTGACCTAGACTTAGCCAACACGTGACCTCAGGATCTCTAGCCTAATAAACGTTGAGTGAGAAGTATTGGTGTTTCACACCAAGGTGGATTTGAACTTAGGGAAAGTGGGTCAGAGTAGGTGTGTCTGTTCAGAACTCTCTAGTGTCTCTGTATTTTCTGTCCAGGATGAGAAATACAACCACATTGATGAATCTGAAATGAAGAAGGTTGAGAAGGCTGTTAATGAGGTGATGGAGTGGATGAATAATGTCATGAATGCTCAGGCTAAAAGGAGTCTTGACCAGGACCCTGTTGTGCGCACTCAGGAGATAAGAGCGAAAGTCAAGGTGAGTGTGTCAGCTTTTGTCTGGACTCAGTCAGCTTGACACATGGCGTTTTCGCTATAAATCTTTGACCTCATCTGTACCGGTACTGGCTTCCCTAATGCATTATTGCCATTACATACATTTTTCCTAGTTGGCTGCATGCAGTACATTGAACCCCTACATGTGCCAGCAGGCGCTGTGCTGTTTGTCCTTCTTTTGAGGAGACAGACACCATTGAGGGCAGTCAGTCCCGCCCCTGTGGAGGGGAGACCAGCAACATTAATCCTGTGGGAGAAAAGTGAAGTGGGGTCAGGATGCTCAGCTGTGGAGAGCAGCAGGTTGGGCATTTGACCAGGGCGCCTTTCCCTGTGCTCGTCCTGAGAAGAAAACAAAGGGCTTGTCTGGGTAACAAGTCCGGGGAAAATGGGCCGTTTCAGCCACTTTGTAATTCTGAGCTATAAACTGCATCTTGAAGTGTCTTAAACCTCGAGTCCCTTCTGTATTGTGGAATTCATGATTCCTACATTTTATGTTGCAGCCATAAGTAGCGTTTATAGCCACCTAGCAAGTCCGCAAGAAACCCTAGGAGGTAGTCACTTTGATCAGCCTTGTCACTATGGTTTGTACAGGTTTGATGAGAAAAATGGAATTGGGTAAGAAAATCCTGAATCAGGAGTGTGAGGAAGTAGTTGAGTGAACTGGGTGGATCGGAGCTAAAAACCTAATGGCTAATTTTGTCTTCTTAGGAACTGAACAGCATTTGTGAGCCTGTTGTAACTCAACCCAAACCAAAAATCGAATCACCTAAACTGGAGAGAACTCCCAATGGCCCAAATCTTGACAAGAAAGAAGATTTAGAAGGCAAAGATAATTTTGGTGCTGAAGCCCCGCATCAGAATGGTGAATGCCACCCTAACGAAAAGGGCTCTGTCAACATGGACCTGGACTAGGCTCTGCGCCAGCTTCCCTCCAATTCATGAAATGTTTGCCATAGTATGTGATTCTGTACAACAGACTGAGTATTTATATTTTCTTTCTTTTTTTTAAGACTGTCTAGAAATGTTGTGTATTATATGGGAAAAAGGAAAAGCTTGAATCTGTAGTCTTTGACCCTAAGGGAGAATGACCTTGGTGACAGAGTCCTGTGGCAGTGTGACCCACACTGAACACTGTGCAGTATTGCCACTTGGACTGCTGAGGAGTTGAGTTTCTTTTGAGGAGACAGACTACCTGCTTGTTCAAGCGCTCCATGATCAGAGTCTCGGAGCAGTGCTTCTCACCAAGGTGTTTTGTTTTTTCTTTCTTTTTTTTTTGCATTTTTCTCTCCATTTCCGCATGTGTGTGGCTGTGGGTGTTTATAAATGAGATTAAGTCTGATTTGTAAGAGCTTTCAAAAATTAAGTCTGCCCCATAGAGTGATTTTGCTTCCATCATTTACACATTCAGCAAGTGCAACGCAGCTAGTGACCTGTAGCAGCATGCAGAGCAAGGCTGTAACCATCACCACAGTGCACTGTCTCGTGGAGGTGCAACACGGGAGATGTATGAATCATGTGATCATTGTGACCACCTCATGAGCTTTAGAATAAAGTTCACCCTGTGGTGTCATTTCTAACGGCTCACTTTGTCACTGACTCAGAATGGTATTGGGGGACAAATACGTCTTAAAATATGGCACCTGTTGGAAACCCCACCCTGGAAGACCCTGCTGGCATCCATGACCATCCTGACCCTTGTTCTCTGGTGACTGACCAGCTGTGGGTGGGTCGGCCAGTGATTACCAACCCAGAAGGTTTCTGTAAGAGTTACCCAATATTAAAAATTCACAGCTGTGGTGGATTCTGGCCTGAAGCCAGCTTCAAATATTTTAGCCAGATCTCTATGGGTGGGTTTGAGTGTTCTTTAGTTCTGTTGTCTTCAAGGTTTATTATGTAGAGTTCTTTGAGCTCAGGGTGTCGTGGCTCCCTAGGGCAGGGAATTGTGGTTGTCAGCAAGTGGCAGAGGAAAATTCTTCACCTGATGTCAACCGGGAAGTCCAGAAAAAACAGATTTGGTCAGTATCACCTTCAAAGGCACACCTTCCAGCGAGGTCCTATCCTGTCTCCTCAGCCAGCGTGCCACAGCTGGAGATGTCACTCAAACACAAGGCTATGTATTTTGTGTGTGTGCATGTGTCTGAAATCTGGTTTTGGCATTGGGAAGCTTAACACCTAACATGCACAGACACCACCCTGGAACTCTCCTGCCGTATTGGTTGAGTTTTGGTGTCTGGGGTGGGGTACATTGTAAATAGATCCATTTTGGAAGCTGAAAGACAATTAGCCCAGGACTAGCTCTGGAAAATTCCCTGACTGCATCACAGAATGATGCTATATCACTACTGTGAGAGAGCCGGAGAGACTGGCCCCTGCTCTAACAATCCTCTCTGCAGAGCTAAGCGTGGCCCCCTAGATGCCTACCAACTCCTGAGGGCAGCACCTCTGCAGACTTCACACTTGGCTCTGCTTTTTAATATTTTTGAAAACTGGGCAAGTGAATTTAAAGGCATGTGCTTGTCCATAGAGGCTAGTAGAGGGCATTAGATGCCCTAGACTTAGGCTCTGAGCCACCATGAGGGTGCTGGCAACTGAATGAACTCTGGTCCTCAGCAAGAGCAGCAAATGATCTTAATTGCTGAGCCATCTCTCCAGCCCATAGGTTCTGTCTGCTTCTAGCACTTAGCATCTCTAACATCTGTACTCCCAACTATTTGTTGCTTGTGGCTTAACACAATTCCTTTTGGATTCTGACAGCTTTCACACAAATATAAGAAAACCTCCCTTAAATACCAAATTAGCGCTTATTACTGTAAGGCTCTCATCTTTATATGGGTAGTGAACACTGCAGTGGCTAGTCACTCAGGCTCAACACATCTTCCCACACACTTTTCACAGGGGCCTCTTCGTCCTGACACGGGTGTATCATCGGGTCCCATTCTCGTTTACATGCCATTTACAACTATTCCTTGGATTTGAGAGCCGTTCAAAGGGTTAACCCAATCAACCTAGTAATTTGTGATCTAAGTTTTGCTTGAGAATCTTGAATGCTTCCCTCCTACCTGACTAAAGGGTTGAACCAGGTGTGTGTGGGGGGGGGGCTTTAAAAGAGAAATTAGCAGATGGATTACTTTAGAGCCACTGAGCAATTAAACGTAGCCCACTGAAAAAGGCAGACATGTAGAAAGCGTTTGGCCACCTGACTGTTAAAGCTACGGGGGAAACCTGATTAAAGTTCTATTTGCCCCTGTTGAATGGCACATATCTACTATCAGATGATTCCCGAGCTTAACAGCCATGAGGATAAAGCCCGTGGTGGTCCCTCTCAGCGGCACGTGCACAGACAGCAAAGCGTGTCCAGTCTGCAGTCCTGAGCCGATGCGCTTTGCACGCCAGCCCTGTGTTCTGGCCGTGTTTCTCGAGGGCCCCTAGCCGTTTGGGATTTCTCTGTGTAGGTTTGAAACCTGGCCCTCAGGGAGGAGGAGGCGGCTTACTCTGCTGGACAGGCCACTAGCTGTGCAATGAAATCAAACCCAGCTGAAAGTGTGTGGTCTGAGGAGTGGGCCATAGGAAGAACGGTGGTCGGGCAATTCAATGCAGCAGGGTTCTGGACGCGAAACTCAGAAGGTCGAGCTGAAACAGGCCAAACAGTGGTTCGGGCAGCAGGTGTGGATGCTCAGATGTGTTCCACAGGAACCCAAGAGGAACCTGGGTTACACAAGCTCACAAGTGGAGGCATGTGGCAGCCTTCTTTGTTTTGGTAAATAGTCATTATTTGTTGAATGACTGATAGAGTGACTCCGTACAAACACCTTCAGAAGGCTAGTAGTGAGGATGTCAGAAGACACCAAAGGACCGGCCAGAAGACGAGAAGGGGGTGCAGCTGTGAGGACATGCGGGGCACGGAATGGGAATGCCATAGAACATGCCCTGGTGATTGCTGCAAACGGTTGCAGTGTCAGTCACTGCTGCATTCAAAAGCACACTGGACAGGCAGAATTCGGAAAGCAAGTGGTCACCTGGGGGCAGTAAATGACCTCCAGAGTCTATGTGGAGCCTGGGGTGGGGGTGGAAGGCTAGATCTGGTGATTTCTCTTAGCTCAGTTTATCGAGGAATTGTACTTGCCTTTTGCCCATTGAATCAGCAAGACCTGGACGTCAGAGACATTAACACCGCAAACTCAAGGGGCCTTTGAGTGTCCTGCATCTCTCCGTCCATCTGGCCTCCCCCAGGTCTTGCCCTCTGCTTGTATCCTGTCTGGTACCTACTGGGAGGATCAGTGGCCGCCAATAGCTGACGTCATCCCTGATGCACTTACACAGATGTCTCATCACAAAGCATTTCAAACTCCATTCCTCAGAGAAACAGTAAAACTGTGTGATTAAGACCTAATGGGTTGGCCTGGAGAGATGGCTCAGCGGTTAAGGGCTGCTCTTCCAGAGGTCCTGAGTTCAATTCCCAGTAACCACATGGTGACTCACAACCATCTGTAATGGGATCTGATACCCTCTTCTGTCTAATACTGTCATACAAGCAAATAGAACATGCATATATGTAAAATACATAAATAAATTTTAAAAAACCAAACTGAAGTCTGTGCCAGCCCAGCCACCAGTATGGTAGATGGCATTTTGGTTGCTTCCAGGAGACAGGGAGGGCACAGCCAGGACTGGGGCTGCCTCTGGTGAGTGAGCGCACACCTGTGGGCCAAGGCCTGTTGGTAACGAAGAAGCTAGCGGCTTTGCAGAATCACGTTCTCACTGTGGTACCATTTCCTTCCTGAGTTAGTACCACCCCCTCTGCCCCCCTGCCCTGGTTTAAGAAGAGACCTGGGCTGGCTGAAGAGGGCCCTGAGAATGGAGAAGAGAGTGAGGAGGCATTAAGGCAGGGCTGAGGCTTTGGTGAGAAGGGCCATAGTGCACCCCAAATACTATTTCCTTGGCATGGTAGCCCTGCCTGTCCCCATTTGACCTCCTACCTCAAAGGTACATACATCTCCCCCACACACACACACACACTAGTTCGTGGATACATAGCTCCACACAAGGATGGCCAAGGAGTGGTCAGCATTATGGGAGGACAACCTTTACCTGTTTATCACCTCCCTGCTCAGGAGCCCCTTTCCCAGGAAGTACCCCCAACTTCTGTGCCCCCCCCTTGTTCACAGTGATGTCCGTCTCTATGCCACCAGGCTGCGTGCTCTTCTGTTTGTGTCCCCAGAGCGTGCCAGGGGCCTGACATACACATGAAATGTGAACCGCTTGGGAGTAAAATGCAGTTCCACGCTGGGCATGCTCCGTGTGCCTCAGGGAAATCTGCCTTCCTTCTAGAAAGCATGGTATCTGTGTTAGGTTTCTGGGCCTGCCGCTGGTGCATAGTAGCCATAGGCTGCCTTCAAACACACGTTTATTCTCTCACGTGTGGTTTATTCTGGTTTATTCTGGTTTATTCTGGAGACCAGAAGTATGAACCAAGGTGTGGGCAGAACGTGCTCCAGAGGTATCTCTGAGTATCCTGTCTGCTTCTTCCAGCCTCTGGGGGCCACCCTACCTCCCGTCTCCTCCTCTTCCACCTCTTTCCTACAAATCTCTTTTTTGTCTTTTGTAAGGACCCCAGAAATATCCACAGTGACCTATCATCTCAAGACCAGGAGCATAATTTAGTCTGCAGAACTCTTTCACGGGTAGCCCAGGTGTGGTCAGGGTTAAAAGAGGACAGAGTAGCCACCAGCGCCTTTGATCTGCCACCTGTCCTGGTCACAGGGACAGGCTCCCCTTCCCCAGCTCCTAGGAGCCACACCTAGCCTGAGTATTGGGGTGGAGAAAAGGCCAAGCCCCCTTTGATAGAGCTCTATCTCTTATAGCAGTCGACTTCGGGAAGCCTCCATTTCCTCCTTTGTAAGGCGGCTGCTAACAGTGTCTATTCCTGGGGAATTGTTAGGAATGGGTGGGAGACCACATCTGTCCGAATGCAGGCCTCCCTGCAAAAAGCACTCTAGCAAACTACCATCTGTTTCCCGGCAACCTCCCTGCTCTGCCCTACCCTCAGCCTCCTCAGAGGTGGCCGGTGGAGCTGTTTGGGGGCCACTGGCTTTGGCCACAGAGAGACACTGACTTCCCAGAAAGACCACTGTGATGATCTATTCACTGAGATTTCAGCTCTAATTGCTTTGGGAGGAGCCCACCTGGGCTGAGATCATTTCTTCATTTTGTCCTTCGTTGCTCCCACAGGGCAAAGCTTAATCTCAGACCTTTTCCATCACACAGGAAAGAACTGGCCAAGCAAGGAAGGCCAGGTCCTTAGCACTCAGGAAAGAAACTGCCCCAGGGTGAGTGTTCCTTCCTTCCCAGCAGCTCGGCTTCTCTTTCCTGGCCGCAGAAACTGATGGTGAACATGTCGGAGCCAATGATGGACAGATCTGGCTTCTCCCCGAGAGCAGGCACACAGGGGACCTCGTGGCACTGGAGGGCCTGGTAAATGCTGGGCCATTTGAGCTCGGGCACCTTCCAGCGAGGCTTTCTTTGTGCTGGTAGCAGTCTGGGGGAAGTGGACAAGCGTGAGGATCCCTTGGGTGTCTGGAGACTGGCCGCTACAACAGCCCCCCGCTGCGCACCCCAGCATCCCTTCCCCTTGGCGGTCGGTCACCAGCTCTTTGCTTCTGGTCATTTCTAGTACCGTGGAAGGCCAATTACTCCCACCTGTTACGATTCTTCTCTGGTTCCAGCTGCTCCCGACCCGACACCATTTCAGTCACACTGAAGTCAGGTACAGGACTTGTCCCTCGGTTCTCCCGTTAGGGCTTTGTTCTTTCATATTCTTACTGCTTCTCTTTTTAATTTCTTGAAAAATATGGGTGTTTTGCCTGCATGTGTGTCTGTGCACCATGTATGTGTAGTGCCTGTGGAGGCTAGGAGAGGGCATCGTATCCCTGGAACTGGAGTCACAGATGGCTGTGAGCTGCTGTGTGGGTGGTAGGAACTGAACCTGGGTCCTCTGGAAGAGCAGCGAGTGCTTTTAACCAGAGTCATCTTTCCAGTCCCCCATTTCTTTATTTTTAATTGTGGTATAAAATACATTGTATAAGTTGGCCACCTGAACCAAATACATATTTAGTACATGCACACTGCTGTACGGCCGCCATCAGCATCTGTTTTCAGACAGAACTTTGGTTTTGTTTTGTTTTTTTTTTTTTTTTTTTAGTTTTCTGGGACAGGGTCCCTATACAGCCTAAGGCTGGTCCCCAGCCTTTTAAACACTCTATAGCTGAGGGTGACCTTGAACTCCTGATTTTCCTGCATCCATCTCCTAAGTGCCAGGACTGTATCTACAACATTCCACCATATTTAGTTCCCAAACTCTACCACCTTACAAAACAGAACACATACACATTAAACAACTTCCCTCATCCTCAGGCCCGAACAGCAGCCGTTCTTCTTTGACTCTAAAGAGTCTGATTGTTCTAGGTACCCCGTGCCTTGGAATCAAGCAGTGTCTGTGATTTTGTGACTGGTTGTTTCATCTAGTACAGTATCCTTGGGTTCGTCTACGTGGTAACGCCTCTGTCTCCTGTTAAGCCCCTCTCAAGCGGCCACATCCTAATGTTCACGCTAATATCTCTTGGGCATCAGCATGAATTCTCTCTCTCCCAGCATCCCATGTACCAGTGTTCCCACAGTGTTTCACGCTCCTCCCATCATGCAAGAGCCAAACAACGAAGCCATGGAGGCTGGAGACCTGTCTTTCCCTCTTCAGGACAGACTCCTCTCTGCTTGTGGATGTGTCCCCGTGTTGGACTGCAGTATGGTGTAGGCACAGAGCGGTAAAGCCAACAAATACTGTGAAGCCAGTGTCTAACAGGCTTTCCCCAAAGGTACTCAGGGATGACTTAATAAAAACAAACCTGAATGTTCAGGGAAATGAGGGGTACGGAACCCTGCTTCCTGCGACATGGTTTGTCTCTGAGCTCTGCTGCCGTCTTGGTCCCTCATTCTCTGGCCTGCCCTTTAGTCTCTGCCAAAAGCTAGTCTATTCCTTCCTGTACTCCATGCATGCACATCCTCTAGGGCCATCTGGTCCTGGTACTGTCTCTTTGGAAAGGATTCCCAGTCATTTTCTCATGCCTCACCTCATGCTGCTGAGCCAGGGAAGCACCCTCCCCCAGACATCTTCCCACCATTCTGTTTCAACTTTAAAGGGACCCCAGGCAGCTGGTGTATCAGCGAGTTGCCACCGCTGGGGCTGCGTTCTGTAGGCTAGGGATGCTTGATTCATAATCATCTGCCACTTGCCCAAGGCATCCCCATGTTTAGAGCAGGGGTGGTCTCTGTCTTGCCTTTTTATGGTCACATAAAAGCCCAAGGCTTGGTCTCAGAGGAGAGCTGTAGGGGAGCTAAAGACCAGAGAGGCCCTACCCATGCCTGGCCAACTACCAGTGATTTAACTTCAGATAAACAGCATGGCCTCCCCAAGCCTCAGTTTCCTTTTCTGCGGAGATCACCAATTGAGTGTTCTCCAGGGATATAATGAGGACTGAATAAAGTTCTTGTTGTGGAATATTCCTTTACACTGTGTGAAGATGTGTCACTGTGATTGGTTTGATAAAAAGCTAAATGGCCAATAGCTAGGCAGGATTTTCAGGGCAGAGAGAATGCTGGTAAGAAGAAGGGCAGAGACGCCAGGAGTTGACAGCCAGACTCAAAGAAAGCATGGCAGGTAGGCAATGCCAGGAATGTAGAGCAAACAGCATGGGCATTACAAAATAAAGGAAACCGAGCCGTGTAAAAGAGTGTAGATTAAAAGACATGGGTTAATTTAAGTAATAACAGCTAGTTAAAAATCAAGCCCAAGCTTTCATAATTAATAAGTTTCTGTGTTGTTTTTTGTGAGCTGGCGACCCAAAGAAAACTCCATGTATAAGTCCTATTGAATTTAACGTCTGAGATGGCCTCGGGTTGGAGATCCTCCACATGTGAGCCTCATTAAGTCAGTTGTGAGAGGAGTATCTTGTCCTATGAGCTATAAATTAAGTCCTCCCACCCCACCCCCGAAACTGATCTCTCCGGCTTTCTGTGTATAGCCAAGCTACCCCTGGAAAACTTGATTTGACTTCCAGGGAATCTGCTGTGTAGAGGATCACTGCAGTAGATGCTTGCTCAAAAGAAGTGGTGGTCTGAGCAACTTCATCAAGACCCACCATTCCAACTCTCCCAGCCCTGTGAATGCTCCCATGTGCTAGACAGCAACAGTAGCCTTCTGCCGGAATGGGGAGAGCCGTGTGCATCTTACCCAGAGTGAGCTGTGTCTGTTTCTAAACCTGCCTATGCCTCTTGGACACCTGGTTACGATTATAAATGTATCTGAAGAGTGAAAATTGTATTAATGGGAAAATAATGGGAAAAGCAAAGAAGTTTCTGTGAAAGCTGCAGAAGGAGCAAGTAGCTGGCAGATGACGGAATCGAGGACAAACAGCTCTCAGGAGTCTGGGGAAATTCTAGACATTGGGAAGGACACTGCAGCTCCATGCTTTGCAAACAACTTCATGTTCCAGCTTTACTTTTGCAAAAGCAGAAATCGAAACTCATTCATGGCAACCAAAGACTGGTGAATCAACGTACATTCTTCACATTGCAAACTGAAGTAAAAGTTTGATAGAATGTGCGTTTCATTTCTAACATTTCCTGCCTTAAAAGGCATACATTTTAAAAGGTGCCCAACAACCACCAGTGTTGATGGGGTAGGACCCACCCAACAAATTCAGTGTCCTCTTTCTCCTCCACCACTTCCTCTCACTTCACATTCTGTTCTTTTATCCTTACCATAAACAAATACGGAGAATCGAATTTAGAGCTAACTCCACTCTGCCATTCTGTGCCGCCACTGTCTGAACCCAAGAGTCAAATAACACCTACCACTGTGGCTTTTGGCTGCACTTGCTCTTAATGATATTTGGAACCTTTGCCTGCCTCATCTCCCTACATCAATGTCTTTGAGGAGAGAGGCAGCAGCTGGAGGCAAAAGAAGGCCTGAAGATGTGTATAAAGATGGTCCCACAGCTGCTGGCTCCCTACTAATTCCATCAGTCAGGGGTGGAGATGCTAATGGTGTCAATGGACAGGGAAGGAACCTCCCATTTCCAGTCTCCAGTCCCAACACACCATCACATCCGCTGTCTTGGTATACCCCATACTTTTTTGTATATCACCAAGTATATAAACAGGAAGTTGAAATGACTTACAGTCACATTAACTACAGCTCGGGTCTTTGTGGTTTTCCCACAGGCTGGCTATTTGATCCGGTCAAACTTTGGATCCGTGGCTTCCAGACACATTCTGGCATGCTACACATGGTGGGTGGAGCTTCCACGTGACAGCCCCTTTAATTCTGACAGCGTCCAAAGCATTTTACATTTTTAGCATCTGGGACAGAACTTGTTAGTTGTCTACCAAAAACCCCTTCTCGCCCTTCATGCCTTCCTTAGTCATTCATAGCCTCTGTTGTGACTAGCTGTGGCCGTGTGACTAAGGGCTACACCTTAAGATGTAAGCAGAAGCTCCTAGAATATTCCATAAAGAACGATCCAGCTGGAAAGTGGGTGCCCTATACCCCCACTCTTATGCCTCTGTTTGTATTTTTGGTGTATAAGTGGAAGGCAAGGGGTCCCTGTAGCTGTCCTCACTGTTGGCAAACTGTAGAGATGGAAACAGGCCTCATAGGGAAGGAGCTTGAACTCTTGATAACTGTCACACATGGTGAGGATGGGGCCATCACTCACCCAGGCTCTAAACCTAGATTCTACAGTGAGAGGACACTGAAGGGGCTGTTTCCCTGGGTCTGCTGGCGACTGGGACCTCAAGAAGAATGCCTCAGGGAGACGGAGGGGAGCATCACTCGCTCGGCTTCTCTCGAACCTGCCATATTCCAGCATGTTGGGACCTGGAGTGCATACAGGGCTATGAGGTGGCCTGGGATTTGCAATTTTGGAATCTCTAGGGGCCTTCCTATTCACCCAATGTCCTCAGGAAGCCAGAAGGGCTATACAAGGCATCTGTGTGAGAGAGGGTAAAGCTACAATGCCCCTTGTGCTTCTGAGGCCAGCAATACCAGCTACAGAGCTGGCGGCAAAGATGGACAGAGGTGTGGGCCTTTGCCATGTGTGGCAGTCTGATAAAATAGGGATGGGGGCATTAAATCACATTGATAAGACACACAGCAGGTGACACTTCGGTAGTGATCTCACAGACTCAGGGAGCTTAGGGACAAGGACCACATGTAGGAAACAGAAAGGGCTAGCAGGCCTCAGCCAGGAATGGCTGCAGCTGTATTCTTCCCAGGGTGGCTTCCTGGACCCACCTGATTTTCCACACTGACCTGCCGTGGCAAAACGCAGACCAGAGGCTTTTATCTTCTTTCACCTCCGCTTCACCAGTGGGACCTCTTGGGGAGAGAAGGTTCTGGGTCTTTGCAGTCTAGAAGAAGAAGACAGGGATGTGAGATGTGAGAACAGGAACCGTGACCTCTCCAGTAACTGGGACTAAGAGCCACCTGTGGGGCACGTGGCTTTCCTGTGTTACAACAAGACTCAGGCTGGCTGAACCGTCCAGATGACAAGAGAACTTCCCGTGGAGCGTTAGTGCCGTATCCCGGCACCAGTTAGCAGGCAGCATTTTCCCGTGAGCTCTTCTCAGCATCTAGCCAGTTTACTTTGGCTGTGCTTGTCTGCTATCTCTTGGCATCTTGGAAGAGGTGCTACCCACATTTAGAGTCCAGTGAACACATTAGGTTTTTCTTTAACAGAGATTTAGACAAGCACACAATTTTTAAGGCTGGAAAGAAACTTCTAGATCATCTAAACCCACCCTTCCTTTTATAGCTCAGTAGAAGGGACTGCTGAAGATCACATGACTAATGAATCAATTTGAGATTGGAACTCAGGGATCCCTCTCTCAGGAACAGCAATAAAACCCCTTATTCTGCAATTTTACCCTTTGAATATCTGGGCTCAGGGGTTTGTTTACTGTCCTTTTTATCTAAGAAGTAACTTTGTGGTGTTTTGAATGCTTGGTTCTTGTCTTAGTTATAGTTTCTATTGCTGCAGTGAGACACCATGACCAAAAGGCTGTTGAGAGGAAAGGGTTTATTTGGCTCACACTTCCATATTGCTGGTCATCATTAAAGGAAGTCAGGATAGGAACTCAAGCAGGGCAGGAACCTGGAGAAAGAGCTGATACAGAGGCCATGGAGGGGTGCTGCTTACTGGCTTGCTCCTCATGGCTTACTCAGCCTGCTTTCATACAGATCCCAGGACCACCAGCCCAGGGATGGCACCACCCACGATGGGCTGGGCCCTCCCCCATCAATCACTAACTGAGAAAGTGGCCTATAGCTGCAATTATGGAGGCATTTTTTTTTTCAATCGAGGGTCATTTCTTTCAGTCGACTTTAGCTTGTGTCAAGTTCAAGTTGTTCTAAAGATAACCAGGACAGTCCACCATTGGTGTGCTGTTCGGGAGGCTTAGGAGCCACGTCCTTGTTAAAGGAAGTGTGTCATTGGAGGTGGCATCTGAGAGTTTGAAGACTGGCGCCGTTTCTAGTGTACTCTCTTGGCTTGCCTTGTGCCATTTCCAATGGTTTTTTTTTTTTTTTTGAGCTCACATTGTAGACCAGACCAGGCTGGCCTCGAACTCACAGAGATCCGCCTGCCTCTGCCTCCCAAGTGCTGGGATTAAAGGCGTGTGCCACCACACCCGGCTTCACTGCTCACTCTTGGTGCAGTGTTTAGGATGTGAGCACTCAGTTCTGCTCCAGTTGTGATGTCATCGGCTGCCATGTCTCCCTGGCATGTGAACTCTTATCCCTCTGGAACCAGAAGCCAAAAAAAAACCCTTCTACAAGTTGCCTTGGCCATGCATTTTTATCACAGCAGTAGAAAAGTAACTAATATGAACTTTTGACTGGTTTTTCAAGTACCTGCTGCAGTCTGGCTGATTGGAATGATGCTTTCTTAGACAAGATCAAGATCCCTCAGGAAGACTTTGCTTGCCCTGGAGAGCAAGCACGCTGCGGATTATTTTGTCGCACTGAGCACTGAGAATCCTTCTGCTTCCTTCCTCCTCCATCCCTCTTCCTGCTGCCCCCTTTCTCCTAGCCTTCTCTGCCTCCTCTTCCCTCCTTGTCCTCCAGGACCTCACCCTCATGCCCATCCTCCACTGCCGCCCTTGAACCTGAAGTTTGACTTCTCCTTAGGTCTACCTCTGAGCACAAGAACTGGCTGGGGCTTTGTCTTTTTTCTGCCTGTCTTTCTTTCTCTCTTTTCTTTTCTTTTTTTTTTCTTTTTCTCCTTTCTCTCCTCCCCCCTCCTTCTGAGCTTTTGTTTTCTAAATTGCGGGCCTATCAGCATTAATGAAGACATTAGCATTCTCCATATTGAACACCAGCTGAAACGACTATTTCTAAATCAGCCAGCAATGCCAGCAGCATTCTAAGTCTCCCCAGACTGCCACGGTGTGGATAGCCTTGAGAAGGAGATTGGAGCAGTGGCTCCCGGTGAGGCGGAGGCTGTTCCTGTGTGCTGGCCTGGATCCTTTGTTTCTATTTTGAACACCTCTGGGCCTCTAAGCTGGAGTCAGTGGCCGGGTTATACTGGGGGATCTGTATTCTGTGAAGCTGCCAAGGAAAAACCGAGTCCGTGATTCTGCCGGCAGAGCAGGTGTCCTGCTTTGAGCTGTGACAGAGCTGACAAGCGATTGCTCATGAAATGACCTTCTTTTCAGTTTCTGAAAGGGCAAGCATTTCTTGGAAAGCCACATATTTCGTGGGATCTCTAAATCAAGGCTGCATCAGCCCGGGCCCTCTCCAGCCCTCTTGCTCCGATGGTAACTCTCATAGAGTCGCACATAAGGCTGATCAGCACTTTCTCTCAGTTATTAGGTGCCCCTGTTTTTAAACACATCTCAGCATAAAGTATGGGCTGCATGTGCAGGGTCTGCCCTTCTCAGATGTGGAGCCAGGGTTGAGCATGCTGCTGTGTCTCCTGTGTTCTAAGGCCAGGGACAGCTGCCTTTCTACAGGCAAAAGGAGAAAAGTGCTGGGAGAGCCCCTCCTTCATCCCATGGAGGGGTAGCATGTCCTCCTGGTCCGTATCAGTGCCATTGCCCAGGATGGAGGAGACACGCCCTCCTTCTCCTGTTGCCTTGGTTCACCAGATCGTGCTTAGATTCTCTTAGCTTATGTGTGCACCCTGCTGACCAGCCGAGAGCCGTGAAGGAAACACAAGCGACTGGTTCAGGCACTAACCTCAAACAGGACCTTCTCCTCCATCACGTCCCGCTCCTGGCGTCCTCCCGAGCACCCAGCGGGAATATCTGTTTCTAGTACTGGGTGGGTGGGCATGCTCTGAGGGTCTGTCAAAATCTCAAAGGGGACTCTTGGGTGACCCCAGGAGGCAGGGGTAAAAACGTCCCAGGGGCGGCTCTGCCCAAAGGTCCCTGGAGAAATAAAGACAAAAGTAAATACCAAGCAAATGACAATGGGTAACCTGTTTCCTAACCAGAGCAGAGCTTACTGCTCATGTGGGTAGATTGCCTCAAGACTGGCAAGGCTATCTCAGTCTAGCTAAGTTATGCCCTGGCAGTTTCATAGGAAACAAACATAGGACAACTAACCCTCAAAAGAGAATTCTAGAATGCCTCCTGCTATGTAGGTGTGCAGTCTACTCATTAATGTACTAAGAACTTGAAAGATAAATTCAATCAGATAAATCACATCGTACTCAGACAGACCACAGTCTCTCTAAGTGGCGGGCTAGGCTATTCTTGGTACCATGGTCAATATATGCCAGGCATTTGCCCACCATACAGTTTGATGTCCCTGCCTAGATATGATTCTTCTGAAAAAACAGTTCCTTCCCAAAGTGACAACCTTCATCCCACTGATTTCGGTGAGTTCAAAGGTCTTTGATTTTTATTTTTCTAATTCTGGAGACAGGAAGACCAAATCACATCACCCCAAAATGTGCATGTTGAAACCCTAGCCCCCAAGGTGACTACATTTGGAAACAGGAGCCCTGGGGAGGTAATTAACTTTAAATAAAGTCATAAGACCTAATAGCATTAGTGTTCTTCTTGAAGCACAATTAATAAAAGCTCAGAGACCCATACTGGGGTTCAACCTGAAGACCCACCCAAAGAGCAAAGCAGACAGTTACTGGCTCTTATGTCGACCTCAGTCTGAAAATGGCAATCCTGCCTCCAAGAATCTCAGAATGAGACTGTATCTGAGAGCTGCCTCCTCCCCATTTTATAGTCCTCTCTGGGGCTGAGATTAAAGGTGTGGACCACTACTATCTGGTTTCTAAGGCAAGCTAGTGTCTACTGGGATTAAAGGTGTGTGTTATTGCTGCCTGGTCTATAAGGCTGGCCAGTGTGGCTGTTTTGCTTTTCTGATCCTCAGGCAAGTTTTACTTATTAAAATACAAGTTAAATGCCACTACATCTTGTTGTAAGAGACAATAGAGAGCTGCCCCCATCACGTGTGGATCAAGAGACCAGTGCTCTGATACCCAAGATTCCTCACCAGAACCTGGCCATGTGGAGACAACCATTCTGGACTTCAAAAGTCCAGAACTGAGAGGAAATAATGAGCTGTCTAGTCTAGGATACTCTGTTTATGGCGGCCTCAACAGAAGATCTGTGACTCCGTGGAGGCACGGCCCCTTTGGCTCCAAGTGAGCAGAGGCGGAACCTTACCTATATATGCACCATCTTTGCTCCACAGGCGCACAGTGCAGTCAAGGGAGGAAGACAGTAAGATGCTATCGTCCTCTATCAGCTCCAGACTAGCAAGATAAAGGGAGGGAAGAGGGTTGTCAAGGCTGCTCTGCAAGAAAGCAAGGGACGTTGGGTCCAATGGAATAGAATAGAGAAGCCAGATTAATTTTTTTAATTATTTATTTTTATTTCATCTGTGTTGGTGTTTGGCTTGCATGTATGTCTGTGTGAGGGTGTTGGACCCCCTGGAACTGGAGTTATAGACAGTTGTGAGCTGCCACGTGGGTGCTGGGAATTGAACCCGGGTCCTCTGAAAGAGCAACCAGTGCTCTTAACCACTGAGCCATCTCTCCAGCCCCGCCAGATTAGTTTTTAAATGCCATTCTTTCTTCCGCCTCCTCACACACCATGCCCCCTCCAAAATCCCCAGTCCACTTCCAAGACATCAAGTGGAATTTGTATGGAAAATCACCTTGCAGGTGATCAGGTGGGCGGGAGAACAAGCGGTCAAAAAGAATGATCTAGCAAGTTTGGCCTCTCT
The DNA here is from genome assembly GCA_004026605.1 of Ondatra zibethicus. NCBI lineage: Eukaryota > Metazoa > Chordata > Mammalia > Rodentia > Cricetidae > Ondatra > Ondatra zibethicus. The sequence continues at coordinate 132,148 of PVIU01000854.1, forward strand.
CTCGGCACGGACTCCAAACCTACTAAGCTCATAAATTTGCAGTAGACTACCAGGTCAATACAGGGAGAACCGCCCATGAACAAGAAAAACAATGACTTGGAACTTCTTCCTTTGGATCCATGTGGACCACATTCATCTTACTTCATTGGGAGCAGAATGAAACTGCAGTTTTTCTCCTCCGACAAGCTCACGGGGATTTTGAGAGGACTGCCTTGATCAAAACTTAAACAACTATTTCCCTTCCTATGGAGATTACTGAGCCCTTCAATGGGATGGTACTCACGATGTCACCATGCTGACATGAGCCCTCCAGAATGTCACCTCTAAGTGAAAACAAAGAAGACAGCTGAGTAGAATTCTGCAGAAAGGAGTCCAGCACAGATGTGTGCCCAGAAGGAAGTGGCACCGATGGGCTGTTAGTAATCTTTCTGCGTTAGTGCAGACCAAGCGCCTACTATGTGCAAGCCCCACTCCCATCCCACACCAGCTCTGGAAGTGTATGAAATAGGACCAGCATAACACACTAACACGATGATTTTCCTTGGTGATTTTTATTTCGTGTGTGTATGTACACGGTGTGCTTGCATGTTGGCAAGTATGTGGGTACAGATGTGTGTGTGGTGTGTGCACACATATGCACAAATGTGAAGACCCCAGGTTGATGTTGGGTGTCTTGCTCTATTGCTCTTCGCTTAACTGAGGCAGGGTTCATTGATGAGTCTGATCTAGCTAGCTGGCTTGTCCTGGGGGTCCTCGGTCTCTGATTCCTGAGTGCTGGGATGACAGGTGGGCCATTACGCCCACCATCCTCTTAGGAGAGAGGGGATATGCGGGGATGTGCACCTGGCTTTTAAGCAAGGGTTGGAAATACAAACTATGGTCCTCGTATAAGCATTCTGTCTCTCTGATAAATAATGTGTTGTTGTGCAATCTTGCAAGTAAATTTCTGTGCACGTTTGTCATTTCCTTCACAAATACCTAGAAGCAGAGCTGCCATTCGCAGCACTAGACACAGTCTAGTGTCTAGACTAGTGGCCCTCGGTCGCCATCTAGCAATCACCCTCTGTTTGATGCTATCCGACACCCCCTTCCTGCATCCTTGCTGGCATCAAATGTTCTCAGAAAACACTCTGCAAGTCTGCTTCCCAAGGGTTTTAAGAGTAATCCCTCCCCCATGGGGACAACTTAATTTCCCCACAAGACCACCACATGAGAACCAAAGTAATCTTATCTAAGGTGTAACATGAAGAAATTCACTGCCTACTCTCGGGAGCCTGAAGCTCTGGTCCCTGGAGGCCGTACTCCTGGATGTCATAGACATGCACAAAGCCCTGCTGGTCAGCCAGGTAGGTGAGGGTGTCTTCTGCTGTCACCACGATGCTGCTCACCTGGGCTTTCCCTTTGGACTGAGACACATCGACGGCAAAGATAATAAGAGGGGAGAAATGTCAGGAGGATATCAAAGCGAAGCATTAGAACCCAATCCCGACTTACAGGCTAGCGTCAGGGAACAACAAACAAGAGCAACAACAACAAAAAACCCATAGCCAGGAAGTTACCCAGTTGTTCCCCCGACTTACCGGAGTGAAGTTTGCAATGAGGCCAGCCCCACTAAAGAGCTTCCAGAAAGTGACAGAACCTGAGTAGGAGGGAAGCAGTAAGAGGTGGGCTGCCCAGCCAGCCAAGGGTTCTGAGCAGGAGGGATGCTGTAAGAGGCGGGCTGCCCAGCCAGCCAAGGGTTTTGAGCGTGTACTGGACAGACCTGGTGGTTGTCGTGGAATATTTGTTTAGCCAGGCAAAGATGCTGCCTTTGTTAACCATGTAAAGCTGTGTTGCATTTTCTTTCGTTAATTAAATCAGATTAACCTGGGCTCAGAGAGGTGAGATTAGCAACTGGTTGGCAGGAAGTCACAGGGAGGAGTTTAGCGTGGGTTTTATTAGGTTGGGGCGGTGTGGAAGGAGTGGTTCCAGGATGCCAACAAAGGGAGGATGGTAGCCAGTTGCTATTTTAACTCTCTGAGCTCACAGGTTTTCACCCTAGCCTTTGAATCTGAGTTTTATTAGAACGATAGCGATTTGGTTAGAACTACCTTTAGTGGCAGTAACAGAGCCATTGTCTCGGGGAACAGAACCCCCCAGGCTCTGTACAGCCTTAGCACGACAAGGCACTAGCAATTTAAAGTGCAGCCACCACAATGCAGGTAAAACGGCTCCTGGTGGTCTCATGCCACCAGGGCAAACACCTCTTTCTTGTTTGGTTTATTTTCTTCAGTTAGAACTGTATTAGGGAGGGGTTTTGATTTTGGTGATTTGGTGGTGTCTCCTCCACTAATCAGGGTGGCCTCCTTGGCAGAGGAGGGTTCCATCTTTGGCTGTTAAGGATGGGACAGTATGTGCCAGGCTGGGAATTTGTGTGTGGGAGTGTGTGCACTATTTTAATTAGTTACTTGTCAGAATGGACCTGGCCCAGTGACCATAGTTTGTGCCTGTGGTTTACGTGTGGGTTCTGGTAGCCAGCTCTGTGAAGTGGGGGCCCCATGCAGACCATCTCCTCTTGGGGCAGCTGTAGAGCCCTCCTCTTCTCTTAGGAGAGAGGGAGCCGCACTCCCACCAGGTAAAGCAGAAAGGATGAAGATGACTCAGGAAGGAGTCAGAGACAGCTGGGCCACCTCCCCCCAGCACCCTCTCCCCTCTCTGCAACATCACCTGATGCCAAAAAGAGCTGCAGTGTGGGCTGGGACCAAGAGGCAGAGGTGGCCTCTCGCTGGTGACAAACAACCAAGCACCCTGGTACCAAATATGGACAGCGTAGCCTTCCCCTGCTACCAGGACTGCATGGCCACTGCCTTTAACTTATAATTTTACTAAAAGTCCTAGAGTGTTTAGGGGCTGGATTTGGGCCCACTTTTGTGACAGTTGAAGCTTAGAGGGCCTGTCCCTGGGTTAATGTCAGCTAGCTAGTGATGGCCCCTCCTGAGTCCTCACTTTCTTCCCCATAGACAGTGCCAGCTCCACCGCTGACCCCAACATCCTGCCAGCTCTTCACTATGTGACCCCTCGACCTTTCTCTTTGGTTCCTCTGTGGGGTTACCCGTGGCTGCCTATGCCGGTTTCCTTTGCACTGTTGGGCTTTTCTGTTTAGCCTTGTGGGCCTCACACTGTCCTTGGGATGCCTGAGGTCAGTCACCCTTGCAGGTGGCCTGGGACCCAGCAGGCAGTAAGAACAACGGCGGCGTGGAGACTTGATTTGAAGGAAGATGGGCTGGGGGCTTGGTTGAATGGCTGCCCTCCTATAGCATCTACTGAGTTTGATGCAGACTGGGGTGTTAGCCTGGGATTTGTTAGTAAAGCCAGCAATGAGACAGCAGAGGAAGCCTGAGGTGGACAGTGGCACTCAGAGGCCTAAGTCACCCATCCTGGACCAGGGGTGGCCTTATCTCGGAAGTGAGAGGCTTACCTCCGGGCCCATTGCTGATGAGGGAAGCAGCTGTTGAGTCCAGCTTCCTCGCCCGAGTCTTTAGGAAGGCCAGTTGAGAGACACTTCTGTCTGGGCCTGAAAATGAAAGTTTCTTTTTCTTTGGCTTGTTTCACAATCTCCCTGCCTTAACGCTCCCCCCACCATAGTAGCTCCCCCACATCGAGTATGTGAGTGTGTGTGTGTGTGTATGTATGTGTTTCTCTTTTTCCTTCCCCGCTCCCCTTCCCCCACCCCCACTGTCTCTTTCTCTCTGCCTTTTGCTCACTTGCTCACCCTTACTGATACACGCACAGAGAAAGGTGGCCCTCTTGGCTAATAACCCAGCCAGAGAAAGAGGGATAATGGTTCTGCCAGTCTGTGGGCACTCCAACCCTTCCTCCCCCAACCCCAGGACTTCTAGAGAAAGAACAGGAAAGTGACATGAGATACACCATCAGGCTGAGAGATCTGAGAAGTCAGGCAAGCGCCCTGGGGTCAGGGTAGGCATTAGCCCAGGATGTCCAGATACTTCCCCAAAGTGCCCCTGGCTGAGCAACTTTGAGGACACCTGTTGTTAAGCAGAGACCTTCACCTCACAGTGGGCTGTGTCAGGAGAGCAAATTCACAGGTAAGTGAATGGGAAGATCTGTTCCTGACCTGAAGACCCCCATCCCTTCCTGCTTTTCCACCTACATCTAAGCAGGTCTTAACATCCTTGTGCTGGATGTGGGACAAGCGGCAGCAGAGACCCAGAAGGAAACTAACAAAAACTCCCAAGAAATGAACAAAACCCTGTTGGCGCATGCAGGAGGGGACAGGGGGCGGGGGGGGGGGGGAGCTGTCTCCAGTGCTGACTCTTGGAAGATGGCCTAGGCAGCGAAGACACTGTGGAGGAGACAGGTGCTAAACCAGGACTCAATAGACACTACCAATTTCCAAATAAATCAGCCCAGGTCTACATTCCCAGAGCTCCTTCCTCTGCCAGGGTCTGCAGCTCTTTATCTCTAGTCCTCTGTGTCCCTTAGGATGAGAAGCTCAAATATTTGCCATTGAATAAAAATCTTATGAATCTACCCAAATCCCTGCCTCCGAGAAACACAAATAAGATTGTGGAAAGGGAGCGTGGGCAAGACATGGTCCTTCCATGACCTTCTCTGAGCCAGGCCGGGGTGGGGGCTCCAGAGAGGAAATGGGGAGCTACATATAAGGCTGAAGGGATTAACGGCCCCAAAGTGCCGCTTTCCAATTTGCTCAACCCATGGCAGCTGTTAATGACGATTACCATTTAACTCTCAAGTGTTGGGCTCCCGTTGTTGAAAGCAGATAAATAGGCTTGTGGGAAACTGGCTGAAAACAGAGCTAACCGGTAGGTATTGATTGCCTCCCTACGGAAAACTCTTCCATCTCAGACGCGACAACTTTCCTCAACTTTGGCCTGGTTGGAATCCTCTGGTCTCTCTCACAATCAATTTCTTTTTGATGTGGAAGAGGAATTAACAGCTGAAACATTAGTGAATTAGCCGATAATGATTTCATCTAGTCCAGCTTTGCCTTGATACCATTGCAAGCCCCTTTCCTGAGGAGAACTACAGTTTTCCATACAAGATGGCATCCTCCTCACCAATCCCATGTGAGAAAGACCACTGCGCTTTGGTGTGGTTGTTAAGAAGCCACCAGGCTGCTCCTTCATGGAAGGGTATGCCTGTGTGTGTGTGCGTGCGTGTGTGAAAGAGAGAGAGAGAGAGCACACGCGTGAAAGTGTGTGAGAGTATGTATATGCATGCATGTGTGTGAGTGTGTGTGTGTCAGTGCATGCACGTGTGTGAGAGTGTGTGTGTGTCGGTGTGTGCGCGTGTGAGTGAGTTTGTGAGTGTATGTGTGTGTGTGTGTGTGCCTGTAAAAACTTTGCCTTGCAGAAGTGTTATTGTGGCGATAGCTGGATTTGTATTTCTGTAACAAAAGGGATTCTCTTCTGGGTGGTGGTAGTGCATGCCTTTAATCCCAGCATTCGGGAAGCAGAGGCAGGCGGATCTCTGTGAGTTCGAGGCTAGCCTGGTCTACAAGAGCTAGTTCCAGGACAGGCTCCAAAGCCACAGAGAAACCCTGTCTTGAAAAACCAAACAAAGGGAGGGGGGGATTCTCAGACAGCGACTGCTTACAGTTTACAGTCTCATGGTAACTTGGAGTGGTGATTGTTACTGCGAACAGGCTTTTGCATCAGAATTGCTTCCTGAAACGTCAGCATCACATCCTTGGCCAGTGACTTTAATTTCAGTTTAATGGCAAAAATACCAAACTTCTGGAATGCAATGAATGTCATCTCTTTCCTCCCAGACGATTAAAAACAACAACAACAACAAAAACTCCAAAAGAAATAGGTTAGGTGGTTAAATGTTCTCAAGTTTTTGTTTTTTGGGCCATGGCTGTTCTGAAACTTGCTCTGAAGACCTCTGGCCTAGAACTCAGAGATCCACCTGACTCTGCTCTCGAGTGCTGGGATTAAAGACGTGCACCACCACTGCCTGGCTGAGAATAATCTTTTTAAATACGTGGAGAGATGGGGATTAGGAGCTGATTTGGTGATGAGGCTGCAGGTAAGAATTCCCTTATGTCTAGGTTGCCAGAGGCTTTAGTGTCTTCTCTAGGTGGCACTCAAGCCGACCACATGGCTTGACCGTTCTTTTTAACTGGCTGTGTACCCATAGCCATAGTCTCTGCCTTTGGACCAGGAGCTCCCTCAAACCTATACCTCTGGCTTTACTTCTCAGAAGTGTTTTCTTCTGAGAAATGACTCAGAGACTTTCTTTTTTTCCCCTTCCCTTCCTTCCTTCCTTCCTTCCTTCCTTCCTTCCTTCCTTCCTTCCTTTCTTTCTTTCTTTCTTTCTTTCTTTCTTTTGTAATAGCTACTAAGTTACCAGATGCTTAAAGCAGGGATCTAATATTCATTCATGGTTCTCTAAGGATTTGTGGGTTGGACCTCAGGAAATGAAAACCCTTCCTAATTGTATGCCCAAACAACTAACTTCCTGCATCTCCTCTCCCTGTGGCTTCAGAGCAGACAACTGCTCCTGGGGAAGAGTTCCCCTGGGCTGTTAGATGGGGAGGGGAGGGAGGAAGTCTATCAGGCTATGGCTATAGTCTGTTTCCCGGCTCTGCACTCACGGTAATAAAACTGGTAGATATCCCAGTTTGTGCGTTATTCACCATGCATGATTATTAATAGGCTCAGGACTCAGGAGAGGACTGTAATTTTTAGCACGGGACCAGGCACACTGCAGGTGTTCCTCCTCATTGCTTTGATGACTACAGAGATGAATGAAACCGTGATTGTTAGCAGACAGAGAGGAGCCTGAAGAAATGGAACCAGGCTAAGCCGGCTGATGGCGGCACACATGTTTAGTTCCAGCACTCGGGAGGCAGAGGCAGGCAGATCTCTGTGAGTTTGAGGCCAGCCTGGTCTACAGAGTGAATCCCAAGAACAATCAGGGCTACACAGAGAAACCCTGTCTCAAACCAAACCAAACCAAAAAAAAAAAAAAAAAAATGGCACCAGGCAAACAAATCCAGAGAGTGGGGGTGAAGTTTTACAGTCCGATACTCAAGCCATAAGGTCAGATGGAGGTCAGGGGCCACCAGAGGAGGCAGAGGATGGAAGCCTGAAAATTGGCGGTTGGATGAAATGTTGAGGGGACGGTGTCTGGGCTGGACGTGGGGAACAGGCTTACTAGCTGGGTGGAAGAAGCTTGTGTCAGATAGGCGATAACAGAGAGAAGGGGAGGAGAAAGCACGGTGGCAGCAAAGCTGGGGGCTCAGTGGGAATGTCCTTCAGGTTGGGAACAGACAAACCAAACCTCAGAGAGACTATGAGACAGACTTTGATGGACAAGTGTCCAGAGATAGTGCCTGGACCTTTGAACTCTTTAAGTTTTCTCCCAGCTTTGAGAGGGAAACGTGACTCATGGCCAATCCCTTCCAAGCAGGAAGTGGCCCCCAAATGGAGAACTCCTTCAGTTTGCCAAGTTCAAGCTGATGGGGTGGTCTGTGCACACAGGCTATGGAGCCTGCCCCTTCCCTACCTTCTCTACGGTCCTGGCCATCCATGGGACTGGGAGGGTTCAGCTTGCAGTACATGTGGCCTGAGACGACATTCCAAACTATTATCTCTCCATCATAACTGGAGGTGGCCAGAAGAAAAGGTGGGCACTGGGCCACGCAAAGGATGTCCTCTTTGTGCCCATGGTTCTAAGAAGGAAAGACAGAGCTGAGAAACCAGATCCCAACTTGCATACGGCAACTTTAGGGGCCATTTGATCCTTAAAAGCAGACGCACGGGGGTTCTCTGGGACCTCTGTCTCTTCATGTCAGAAACTCAATGTATGCCAATCACTGTGTTGCCGTGTTTCCCTGTTTGGCCATTGCCTCTAGGGCCCCAGCTTTCTAAGGGAAGTAGCATGTCCTTAGTTCACCATCCCGCCGGCGTGCAAGTCGTTGACAAGGTGTCTTCATTCAGGCTGCATGTGGACAAGAGAACCCAGCTAGGGGCTAAGGAGGTCTGGTTCCCACCAGCCAGAAACCCACACGCCAGGGTAGAGGAGCCCAGGACTCCTACCCGCCCTCCACTGAGGTGAAACTGTCAATGGGAGTTGAAGCTATGGGCTTCTCTCAAAAGGAGGTGCTTGGCACGGGTGCCTCTGCTGAAGACAGGAACCCAAAACTGCCCCTGGCTGTGTACATTTCCCATTTCCCACTGTGAGAGCTTACTATCTAATGGCAACTGGTGTCACTCAGTCGTATTAAGATATCCTTCTATCTTTGTTCTTGTGTACTTGCCACAAGGTGTCCCTTGAGGACTTGGCTTGATGGCCTAAGAGGCTCTGTCTGCTTGAACACAGATTATAATGTGAGACTTGGGAAAAAGAAGACTAACAGCTATCTCCTTCCCATGGTCCTCTACTGCCAGATTTCTACTCCTACCCTATTATTATCCCACAAGTGTGCTGAGCACTTGGGTCTGGGCTTTTCCATGTCCTGCCTCAACTGTGAAGAGGTTATTGGTGTCACATGAGCTCATGAAGATGGGGTCCCCATGTTGGGATTAGGGTCCATCTAAGAACAGGAAGAGGCACACAGCTTGTGCTTTCTCTGTTGAGGACATATCCAAGAGTTGCTGACAGCGG
>PVIU01000854.1:140881-259776 GCA_004026605.1 Ondatra zibethicus
CCTCAGGACCAGCCCTCACCAGAACCTGACCACACTGGCACCCCAGCCTCAGGACCAGCCCTCACCAGAACCTGACCACACTGGCACCCCAGCCTCAGGACCAGCCCTCACCAGAACCTGACCACACTGGCACCCCAGCCTCAGGACCAGCCCTCACCAGAACCTGACCAAGCTGGCATCCCGACCTCAGGACCAGAACCCAGGGAAATAGATTTCTGTTGTTTAAGCTTTGTTAGCATGCATATTCTGTTGAAGCATCTAATTAGCATATCTTCCCTCCCACTTCTAATGTGCTAGCCAATCAGACTCTCCCCTGTCCTTCCGGACACCATCCTTCTATACTTCCATAATGTGCTCAGCATCTCCTCTCGGTCTTCATGAAGATATCCTTCCCTTCTGAAAAAACCCTTGTGATCTTTAATCTCCCAGCTACGTTGCAGCAAAGCTGGTGGCTCTCGAAACGTGATCACTTCTCATCATTTCATTTGTTAGGCTCCATGCTTCCTCTCTCCTCCATTGCTCCCCTGTCTGGGAGCACCTCAAGAATCATAGCTGTCTCTTCTATGCCTGCCTGCTAAGTGCACGGGCATGCCAGTGCTCGGTAAATATGTGTGCGGGATGGAGGACTGGCTACATGTGCACTTCACTGACCCACGTGTGCTATCCAAATGCCATGGCTCCCCTGGGGACCTTGCATATAACTTTATTACTTCCTCCATGCTCACTAAACTGTAAGCTCTGTGAAGGTAAGGCCATGCTTGCTCACCATTGCAACTCCCAGAAACAACACTTGGTCCACAAGAGACACTCAGTGGATGCCGAATGAATGAAAACATAGTTACTGGGCAGTTATTATAAACTGGGCACTGGGTAAGGTCTTTCAGACCACGGGGGCTTAGTTACATGGATGTTCAGGTTAGCTTTATGTCAATTTGATACAAGCTAGAGTCATCAGAGAGGAGCGAGCTTCTGTTGAAAAAAAAAATGCCTCTAATAAGATCAGGCAGTGGGCAAGCCTATGGGACATTTTTTCAATTAGTGATTGATTGGGGAGGCCCCAACCCATTATGGGTGGTGCCATCCCTGAGCTGGTGGTCCTGGGTTCTATAAGAAAGCAGGATGAGTAAGCCATATGAGTAAGCCAGTAAGCAGCACCCTCCACGGCCTCTGCATCAGCTCCTGTCGCCAGGATCCTGCCTTGAGTTCCTATCCTGACTTCCTCCAGTGATAAACAGTGGTGTGGAAGTGCAAGCCAAATAAACCCTCTTCTCCCCAAGTATCTTTGGTCAAAGTGTTTCATCACAGCAGTAGTAACCCTGACTAAGACAATGAAGTATGTATTCTAGTTACATGTGCCCTCTGGAATATTTGTAGGGCACATAAGGTAGGTGGGGCAGTGGCAGACAGTTGGGCGGGGTGGCCTTGTTTTCTGTACGTTTGTCTTATTGCCTAGGCACCCAGACAGTTTTGAAGGAAGTCATTCATCCCTGGGAAGCTGTAGGGCACCCAGAACGTTCTGATCTCTAACAAGCATTGCCAGCCGTCCCTCAGCTCTGGGCCTCTAACCAGCCACAGCGAGTCAGGAACGTCATGACATCATGAATAGAATTTGGCTCACCAGGAAGATGCAGGAAATGAATGCTTCTTTGGCAAAAACCCACACCCTCCCCACCTTGAGCTTCCTGCACATGGGGACTCCCAGCGGTCCTCAGAGAGAGCAGCTTGGAACCTTGCCCTCTGGCTCCACCCCACAACTTGAACATTGGGGCCATCACCTTTCCCAGAGAGGAGGCAGCTGCTTGGACCTCAGTGCACCTTGTTCTACACGGGCAGGAATCTTGCCATACATAGCAGAGGCTTCTGGGAAACTGAGCATGAGTGGCAGGTTCAGGAAATGCAGGGTAGCCCCTTGAGTGAAGGAGATCTTCACTGTGTGCTACTGTGTGAATTGAGGGCCAAAGAGTGGGTCGCGGCTCACCAGGTCATCCTGCCAGCGGGGCTGAGGCTTCCAGAAATGATGACAATCACGAGGTATGTCCTGTATCCAAAGCCAAACAGGACACATTGTGCGAGCCATAAAGTGAGCTGCCAGCACACTCACAACTTCAGAGAGAAGGTGTTGGCACGTTTCATAACCCTACCCCTCACCCCACGGCTGATGCAGATTTTTGAAATGTCAAAGCAAATTCCCCAAGTGCCAGTGGGAAGAAAAAGCAATCCACTCCTGACGTCTGGGTGATTGCATTTCAGCAAATCATATGTCAACTGACAAACTCTTCTTGGATCCACCGCATAACTTTGCCTTCATAATAAGACCCAGAGCCGTTTCACAGGCTAAACCCAAAGCCATCAGCCTCGAAAGCTGTAATACCAAAGGACAAATTCAGTGCTGAAACTTCCCAGGTATTCATCTCTCAAATCACTCTCAGGATGTAAGGCTCAGACTGTGAAATATAGTGAACTTTCAAATGAATAAGGAGCCTGGACAGCGTTTAAATGCATTCGGAAATCCAGGACCGCCTAGCATAGCAAGCAGGGCAATAAAATGTCACAGGTAGATTTAAAACTTAGTTTGGGGCAGTACTTTAAACTTCGGTCTTTTAAGCCCCTCCGTAAAGAGGGTTTTCGTGTCTGTAGAGATGCCTGTGGGTGGCCTTTCATTTCCTCTTCCTGATTGGAGGGGCTCTAGGAAGCTTTAAAGACAGGCCTGGAGGAAGGAAGGAAGGAAAAGTCAGCCTTTCCATTAGACCTGTGTCTTTGCAAGCCGGCCGGGAAACCCCTCAGGCTGGGGAGGAGGGGCCGGGGAGAAGCTGAAGGTGGGGAAGGCAGGAGAAAGAGTGAGTCATCCTTAAAACTCAAGACCTGTGAAGGCATCTCCAGGCTCCCAGGAACCCAGAGATCCTGAGGGCTTTCCTAGCTGGCACATCCTCTCAATGGGAACACTGGGAAGATTGTGTGTGTGTGTGTGTGTGTGTGTGTGTGTGTGTGTGTGTTTCAAAAGAAATGAAGGGAGGAAAGAATAAGGAGAAATAAGAGAATCCTGTGTGTCACTTGTTTTATACCAGGCAGCAGAAGCATTCTCAAATCTACTCTTAAATGAGAGGCAGGGCGCTGGAGAGGTGGCTCAGAGGCGAAGAGAGTTAAGAGCACTCACTCCCTGGCTGCTCTTCCGGAGGACCTGAGTTTGGTTCTCAGCACTCACGCCAGGCAGCTCTCAACTGTCTCTAACTCCAGCTCTAGAGGACCCAATGCCTCTGGCTTCCGTGGACACCTACACACACATGCATATACCTACATGCGGGGGCACACACACATAATTAAAAATACACTAAAAAATGAGAGGGAGGGAGGAGGGAAGAGATAGGAAAGTCAACCCGAGGGGATGGTTTTTGAACCATCTTCAATTGTTACATTTCACTTACAAAATACACATTTATTCTTCTGTCCCATCCAACAGCTACGACACACCTAAGACAGCAACAAGATGTTACATTGTAACACTTCAATTTCCATGGGTTTACCTTTATATAGAATTAACTGTATGGTTTAACTCTGCCCTATCCACATGATAAATAAAAGGATATGAACTTTTTCAATGCCTATGAAGAATAATGGGAAATGTAATGTGATAAACTAGGGTTTGTTGTTCCAGCATCAGGAGACAGACCATTCCATCATTTCTGAGGTCTACAGATCCTCTGTGAGAAGCTGCCTTCCTGGGAATTACTTGGTCTTTAGAGCATGTCTGAATCCCTGAGGCAAGACTACTCACAGAAATGATCCAAGGATTGCTTCACTCTCCTAGTGTTCAGGAAGGAATTACTGTGTTTTTATTCTTTGATTTACGGTGGCTGAAGTTATTTTTTCCACTCTGATTTGTTACTTTGAATTTTTAAAAGTTTTATTAGTATTGTTTTATCTTATGAATATGGGGTGTTATGCGTGCATCTATGTATGTGCACCACGTATATCTCTGGTACCAGTGGAGCCCAGAACTGGGGCCTCTGCAAGAACAGTCTTAACTGCTGAGCCTATGGCTCACACAGTGGCCATCACACAGTGGTCATCACATGGTGACCATCACACGGTGGCCATCACACGGTGACCATCAGACGTTGACCATCACACGGTGGCCATCACACGGTGACCATCACATGGTGACCATCACACGGTGGCCATCACTCAGTGATCATCACAGTTAAGAGCGCCGACTGTTCTTGCAGAGGATCCAGTTGGTTCCCAGCACTCATATCAGGTGGGTCCCAAATGTCTGTAACTCCAGTGCCAGGGCATTATTCTTAGGCCCTCTGGCCTCCATGGACACCTGCACATATGAGGTCTATATAAACTCATGCAGGCATGCATGCACATGCATAATAAGTAAGTCTTCTAAAGAAGAAAAAGAGGAGGGTTTTAGTTGGAGGAAGTGGGTCACAGGAAGGCTTTATCTTATGGTTGGTTTTGTGTCTGTCTCCCTTCTCTTCAGGGTTGCCATGAGATGGGCATCCTTCCTTTACCAGTGCTCTTCTACCAGGATGTTTTCACCTTGCCGCAGACCTCAGCTGATGACGGACTGAGACCCCGGGAACTATGAGCCATAATACGCCCCCCCCAACACCTCACAGTGATGAAAAGCTAACTAATACAATTTTTTCCCCAACTAGGGTAGGAAAAAGAAGGGTCCTATCTAAATATAACTCAAGCTGAGTGAAACTCACCTAGTTTGGTTCACCTCCATGTAGGTACAGTCACAGACTTCACTTTGAATTCCATCTAGAAATACATTATCACCTTACGTCAAACATTTTTCTGTGTTAACTCTTGCTTAACTTAGCTTTCCTATGTTGTCCTCCTGTGTCTGATGACCAGAACAGATATCATCATTTACTTTCTAGGTTTCAGCCCAGGGTCAGATGTCACCCAGATCATTAAAGCATCATTCATCTGTGACCACCCTCCCTCCCTGCCTGATTCTGCCCTTGATTGGCTGCAGGAAGAGGCCTGGCTTCTCCTTATGGGATCCAATAGCACAGGACACTGAGTGAGCGAATAGGCAGATGGTCACATGGAGGACAAAGCAGACTCGGGAATGGGGTTGGGAATTTAGCGCAATGCTTCTTTCACCTTGACTCTATTTATGTATTCTCCTTTAATAGTTGAAGAATGTGCATCTTATCTGCTCTGTTAGCAACTGACAGGCCAGAATCAGGGATTTTTTTTTTAAAACCAGGAATAGATATAGCAAATGAATGAATGAGTAGCCTAGGGGCAGTTCAGGAGATTTATAAGAGACTGGCATTTAATTTCTGTGATTGTATCCCCATGAAACGCAAGCTCAGAAACATTAAATAACATGAAATACAGAGAAAGGGGAGGTAGAGATGTCACACACATTGTAGCCTCTATCTCACTGGGTTCCTTTCCATTATGGTAAATGCCCAGTTGTGTATCAATACATTATGGGGACCACTTGCTGGAGTACCACAGCCTCACTTGCCGTGCTGAAGGGTGTGGAGACAATTTCCATTGTTGTAGCTCCATATTTTCAGACTGCCGTCTCTGCCCCCAGTAACGAGCCTAGGAAAAGATTATCCCACTAGGATGACACGATCCAGGTTATCTTGCTGAAAGATTCATGACACTAGAGAAAAAGTGTACCTTCTTCCGCTGGAGTCAAAAGTCAGACAGGTGATGCTGGCATTGCCATGACACCCAATAAACTCAGACACCTGTCTTCCTGTTTCAAAGTCCCACACTTTTACTACCTGTATAAAAAGTTGAAAGAAAGATGGCTTAGAGATAATTGCTATCAATTCAAAGGAAATTTGCACTGAGACATCTGGCGACATAAATATCAAAGAGGACAGCTTAGAGGAGCGGAAGAGACGGCGTAGACGGTGAGGGGGTCCATTCCCAGCACCCACATGGCAGCTCACAACCATCCGTATCTCCAGTTCCCAGGGAATCCAGCACCCTCTTTTGGCCTCTGCAGACAGTACATACATGAGACACGGACATATATGCAGGCAAACACCCAAACATATTAAATAAAAATAAAGACATCTTAAAAGTAAATGTTTACTTAGAAAGTGTCTGTACTCCCATACTGAATGTATTCATTTGCTAGCACAGTCATAGCAGATACCCATGACTAGATTACTACAACAGAAATGTTTGGTTTAACAGTCTGCGGGTTCAATGTCCAGAGTGTTGGTAGGTGATTGTCAACTTGACACAATGTAGACTCCTCAGGGAAAGGAGTCTCAGTGAGGGAGTGTCAAGATTTAAGCTGGTCTGTGGGCATGCTTGCAGGGATTTTCTTCAGCTTGGGTTAATTGAGGTAGGAAGAAAGCCCACCCTGTGAGAGGCACAGGTTTTTGCATTGGTTCTGAACTGAGTGAAGAGCCAGACTCATGCTCCTGGATGTGGGAACAGTGTGGCCTAAGTTCACACTTCAGGACTGTGGATGTGATTTACCTAAGTTCACATTTCTGGACTGTGGAGGCAGTGTGATCTGAGCTCACACTTGTGGGTGTGGATACGGTGTGACCTAAGTTCACACTTCTGGACTGTGGATGAGATGTGACCTAGGCTCACACTTCTGGACTGTGGAGGCAGTGTGACCCGCTGTCTGCAGCTTCTGCTGTGATGACTCCTGGCAACAATGGGCTGTAACTAAAATACCCACCCCCTCACCCGCCATCCCCTCACCCCCCCAATTCCCCCCCCCGCCCCGGTCACCCCAGTCTCTGAAGTTGCATTTGTCAGGGTATTTTGTTGAAGTCACTGGAAAAGAACCTGTGACAGCGGGGTTCATTTCCTGTGCCTTCTAAACTCCCAGTCCTCAGATCTCCCTCAGCACCATTGTTCTTGATTCTAGTCTCTTCCAGGCCCATCCTGGAGCAGGCCTTGGATGAGTGTCCTCCTCCAGAGAGTCCAGTATTCTCTGTCTTTATGGCTGAAGTCAATCCCTACCCCAGGGACGACTCCTCTGAGGTAGGCTTAGAGCCTGTTCCCAAAGTCCTCTGAGCCGACAGTGGATTAGCATTTCAACCAATCCATGAGAAGTATGTGCTTTAGAATATAAAAGATAATCCCAAGGATATAATACTCTCGGGATGGATGCTCCTCCCAAAGAACTCCTACTGGGAGCTGCTGGGGAGACAGCAGGCTCTTCCACTTGACTCTGAGCTAAGACTGTCTGAACAATCTGGGACCATTAACAGAGCGGAACTGAATGTCCACCCCACTGTTGATTTCTAGGAACACACTGCTCAGCTTTAACGGGAAGATGGCGGGGCCAGGCAACCTCACAAGCGTATAGTTGCTAAGACATCATGAGCGGGTACTTACAGATGCTTCACAGCAGCTGACCACGTGCCTGAAGGCTGGGTTGTACCTGCAACACACCACAGGCTCTTGGTGGGAACGCACCAGGTGGGGCTCTGGGACAGATCTTGCTCATGAAAAACAGAGACAATAAAGAGCTGAGGTGACTGCATGCCAGGAACACCCGGGAGTGGGCTTGTCTACGGCTCCATTATACAGTGGCCATCAGGAGAAGCTTGGGGCTCAAATGATAGATCTAGGAACCTGGGGAAATTGCCTAACTGCTCAAAGTCCCACTCTCTAACCTGCAATGTAGGGGTAGTAACGCTGCCTTAAAGTGTAACAGGGTGTGCTGGCTGGTTCTTATGTCAGCTAGACACAGGCTAGAGTCATCAAAGGGATTTCTCAACTGAGAAACTGCCTCCATAGATTAGGCTGTAAGCAAGCCTCTTGGGCATTTTCTTAGTGATTGATGGGGGAGGGACCAGGCCATTGTGGGAGAGACCACCCCTGGGCAAGTGGTCCTGGGTTCTATAACAAAGTAGGCTGAGCAAATAAGAATTGGGGAGCAAGCCAGTAAGCAGCACCCTTCCATGGCCTGCCTCTGCATCAGCTCCTGCCTCCAGGGTCCTACCCTGCTTGAGTTCCTGTTGATGATGAACAGTGATGTGGAAGTGTAAGACAGATAAACCCTTTCCTCCCCAAGCTGCTTTGGTCATGGAGTTTCATCACAGCAATAGTAACCCTAACTAGGACACAGAGAATAGGAATAGGAAGAGAGACATGGCATCTTCTTAGAACAGCGCACGTACGATAAGGCACTCTCAGAACATGTGATTGACGCACGGTGAGCTTTAATGACTGCTAAAGAAGAAAACAGAGAGCATGCACTTCCGACCGATTGACTGATGGCTTGATCGATTGAGACAGGTTCTCCTGTAGCTCAGGCTGACCTCAAACTCAAGATCCTTCTGCTTCTGTCTCCTGAGCAATAATAGCGTCACAGGTGTGTGCCACCACATGGGGCTATGTGTCTCTTTTTAAGGACAGGAATGTAACTGGATGACTTATGGGAAGCTCTGGAGTGCTGAGAATTTAGATTTCCGCCCAAACACACATAAACAAATTAGCACACTATGAATCCTTGTGCCCAGGGAACCCCGCTTCTTAATCACTGCAGTGATGAGGCCAATCAGGTCGCAGCTGGCCCTCTGCTGTGACTCTGTGGGTACTCAGGTATGAAGGGCACAGCAGGGCAACCAGAGTCTGGCTCCCTACACTGCCTCTGGGAGGCCAGCACTCAAGAGCAACTCAAGCTCCGTGGCCCGATTTCCTCATCTGCAAAACACAATCTCTTTTGGAAATGTGAGGAATAATTATGAGGGAATGGATATAAATGTTGGCATGCAGTGGATGTAATACCGAATGTTAATTCCATGTGTGGTCTCCCTGCCACCTCCCTCTTCTGCAGTAACTCTTCAAGCGTCTCTGGCATGATGCTCAGACTACTCTCTAAGGAGAAGCAGCCTGTCCTGGGGCTTTAGGAGGTGTGTGTGGCAGGCAGGCAGGCAGGGAGGGAAGGGGGTGTCTGGCCCAGACTGGAGGAGGCAGGAAGTCCACAGAATGGAAGAACAAAGGAAAAGGCCAGGCTGTTGGTCTGACCCCTTTCCCAGTTGCTGTGGGAGGTGCTTAGGCAAAGGAGGGTTAGGTAACCCTGGGTTGCACAGCTCCTGAGTGACAGCAGGGATGGGGTGGGCTAGGACAGGGACACAATCGGGCCGCTACGTGTTAGCACTGGAGATTGAGTCGACCACGAAGCAGGCTTCCCATCATGGCATCACATTCTGAAAGGAAATCAATCAAGCAGGCTGTTTGTTCTGCACACGCAGAACAATCAGCGATTTGATTGCCAGAAGGTTCTTCTGGAAGCAGGCTGTTTTGGCATCCTGAGTGAAACACTCCAGACTGCTCGGGAGCCTGGCTGTCCCATGGCTCTATTTGAGTTTTCTGAGCCATTCTAGCTGGCCGCATGGCTTCACTGAGGTTAGAAAGAGTGGATGGCGGAGACCAAGGCCACTTGTGATGCCGTGATATGTGCTTGCTTTTCCACAAAGTTAGTTTAAAAACTATTTTTAATTATGTGTATGTGGGTATCCATGTGTGGGCTTATGTACATGAGTACAGGTGCCTACAGGGGCCAGAGGGGTCAGGTCCTCTAGAACCAGTGTTATAGGCAGTTGTGAACCACCCAGTGTGGGTACTAGAAATTGAACTTGAGTCTTTTGCAAGAGCAATGCATCCTCTTGAGCACTGAGCCACCTCCCAGCCCCCTTGAAATGAGCTCCTCACATTTGCAGTTTGGCCTTTGAGGTACAACAAATGGATTAAGAACCCCCACCTCCGTGCCTCTGTTCCATCAAGAGAAAACAAGGGGAAGGCAAAAGTCTTGATTTGGGGCACAGGAATCCAGTCACCATTGCAAGACAGTATCTGGAACCCACAGGCTGTGACAGCCACTGTTAGGATTTTCCGCATCCTGGTCTCGGGCAGTGAATTCTGGCTTTGGATTCTCAGAACTGCTGAACGCTGGTAAAAGCAGGACAAAATGAAAACGTGGCGGGGAGGAGGAGGGTGTGGTGTGGAGCCAGGAGGAATAATAGGATTAAGAGTGGGACATGTGGGTCTGGAGAGATGGCTCGGAGGTGAAAAGCACTGGCTGTTCTTCCAGAAGGCCTGGGTTTGATTCCCAGTGTCCACATAAACATAACAAATGAAGAGTGAGCCACACTTACACTAGGTCGACTGTGATGAGGGCCAAGCTTTTGGATTACAGAGAGTCTCGCAGTACTCAAAGCATATGTCAAGCACCCCATCACTCACATAGGCAAGGCAAGGAGAGCTCCTTCTTCATAGAAGGGTGTGGCTTATTCCATAGCCTCTGGGCCTCTTAGGGCAGGAGGATGCTTCCTTGCAGGCTGTGGGAACCGGTATCAAGAAGCGCATTTCCTTTTGTCTGTTTTAGATTAATTAATGAATTAATTAAATGTGTCTGAGTGGTCTGGCTGCATATGTGTATGTGCACCACATGGGTGCCTCATGTTTGCAGAAGAGGATCTCCTGGAACTAGAGTTATGGGTAGTCATGAGCCATGCATGATGTGGATGCTGGACACTTATCCTGAGTTCTCTGCAAGAGTAGCAAGTGCTCTTGACTGTTGAACCACCTCCCTAGCCCCTTGTGCTTTTTTGGTTGTTTGTTTGTTTGATTTTTTTTTCATGCAAAATACTCTGATTGTGGTTCTCTCCTGCCCCAGCTCCTCCCAGCTCCTCCTAGCTCCTCCTAGCTCTTCCCCACCTCTCCATCCACCCCAATCCACATCCTTTCCTACCCTCTCATTAGAAAACAAACAGGCATCTAAGAAAATAAGTAAACAAACTTGAATGGGACAAAGCGAGCAAACAAACAAGCAGAAAAACAAACAGCCAAAGGAAAAGCACAAGAAGCATATATAGATGTAGAGAGAGACAAATGGGCACATGTAGAAACCCCCTAAAGACACAAAACACTCCATGAAATGGAGCCCATCTCTCACACTGCTAGATGGCCAAGAAACTAGGGACCTAGGGGAAAACAAGTACCACAGCTCTGCTAAAGGACCATAGCAACAGAGTGAATCCTAATGACATTCTGCAATGCTATAGATCAGAAGCTCCCTCCTGCAGCAGATGGGAATAAATACAGGGACCACAGCTGGACAGTGTGCAGAGAGCGAGAGGCCTTGGAACGTCCCTAAATGAGATGTCTCCATCAAATCCCTCCTCTCACAGCTCAAGGAGTCCTGTGGAAGAGGAGGCAGAAAGAGCCAGAGGGGATGGAGAATCAGCAGGAAATAAGGCCTTCTAAGCACACCAGGACTGACGCCTACAGGACTCACAGAGATTGTGGCAGCCTGCACAGGATCTGACTGGATCCCAGCGCCGAGCCCACATCCCTAACCCAGGAGCTATCTCTGATTGATAATCAAATGAAAATTTAGTTTTCTCTAAAGGAGTTTCACTTGGCATATGAACCACACTGTTCAGGCCAGGTCCCGTCCATGTCCAGCAGAAGAAGGTCCACACGAGACAAACTCGGTGGCATCTCTATCCCACAATGCTTTGTCGGGGCATTTTTCTTTCTTTTTCCTTACCCTGCAGGTCTTTTGTTTTTATTTTATAGTTTCCCCCCTTTTTTTGTTTGTTTCTAGGGAATTTCTGTGTGAGCCAATCTGTGTGTCTCTATGTCTATATGTGTTTCTTGTGTTTTTTTTCCTTGTTTTGTTTTTTTAACATAGGGTTTCATCTCTCCTTTGATTCATCTCATCAGGGGGTGGGTGCTGGGAGAAGGCAGAAGACTACCCTCCCCCAGAGGCAAGTGGCCACTAGCTTCTTTGTCAAGGAGGCAATGACACTATAGCTGGGGGTTGGGTGGAGTTTTGGGGTGTCAAGGAATCTAGAATACACGTGGAATCCAGGAGACTCTCAAGGCATTACTGGCCCAGGCACTGGGGAAGGGAATCCTCAGAGGTCCCCATTCCAGCCCTGGCTTGTCACTTGGGTGTGTGCTCCCTGTATGGCTGGCTTGTTTTATGGATAGGAGGGTCTAAGACATGGGGCAGGGCAGAAGCAGCAGTACTATGGGAATACCAGACCCCCAAGTCTCTGCCTGCTCAGCTTCTGTCTTTGGATCTGGCTTTTGCCCCCATATAATGAATCTTTATGTACTGTATACTTAAGGCTGGTGGGTGGGATAGGCCCAGGGGAAAAGTCACTTCTGGATGGTCCAGGTTACTCCAGTGTGGGAGTTCAAAGGGCCTCACCAAATATAAGCTCAAGACCAGAGGCCCAGGGCTGTAGGTTCAGAGCCTGGGACCTGAATGGTAGAGCATTGAATAGAACATTGAGTAGAACCATGCCACTGGAATTCTCTAGCACCCTCTAGAACATTCTGCAAACAAAGCCCAGAGGACAGACAGCTTCATACCCCACTTTCAGATGAAGAAAAGCCAGGGTATCTGTGGCCACACACAGGGTTCTAGGTCCAGAGAGGTAGAGGCAGGCTGCGAGTTCTCCCTTGATGCCACTGGCTTTGGAAGATGCTGTACAACAGCAGCCATGGGTCTCCAGATCCCAGATCTGTGGAGGAGAAGGGGGAAAGAAATAGGTTTTCTTCTTTTTCCTATCTAGGATCTCCCTGCATAGCCCAGGCTGGCCTCAGACTCTAAATCCTGAGTGTGCCACACGCTCAGCTAGTGGTACACCTTGCACATCTGCTGTGCTTCCGCAGCTGTTGCCTGCTGTGGGGTCCGGCTTGACTTGGCCAAGTTGAAACTCTACCCCAGGTCCACCCCTGCCAAAAGCCAAAATGCTGGCAGGAGTCCTTCTGCACCGTTGTGGAGAAGACAGTGAGGCCTACAGTCCTGGTTCCTCCTCAATCACAGGAGTGTGAAAGGCGATCAGAGAGAAGGGACCATCGTCACCATGAGTCTTGAGACTCTATTCTTCCTATAAGGACATGACCAGTCACCCCCTTTTCCATGGACCCAGCTCTGATGCCATGGGTTTGATTTGTGGTACCATAGTAGTCAAACCTGTTCCCAGTTTTCTTTTTCTTTGTTTGTTTGTTTCTTTCTTCCTTCCATCTTCCTTTCTTTCTTCCTTCCTTTCTTTCTTTCTCTCTCTCTCTCTCTCTCTCTCTCTCTCTCTCTCTCTTTCTTTCTTTCTTTCTTTCTTTCTTTCTTTCTTTCTTTCTTTCTTTCTTTCTGGTGTTTTGCCTGTTCAGGTCCCCTGGAACTGGAGTTACAGTCAGCTATGAGCTGCCATGTGGGTACTGGGAATCGTACCCAGGTCCTCTGGAAGAGCAGCCAATGCTCTTAACCACTGAGCCATCTCTCTAGTCCCCTGTGCCCAGTTCTAAATACAAGAATACACCACCAACCCAGTCATTGGGCAGATATTTGGAGGATACACGGAATAGACTTCTGTGTGGCTGTTGATTGAGGACACAACAGCCCAGAGTTCATTTACCTGTGCTGGAAACCAAGTGGTTCCCCCCTAGTGCCTGGGTAGCCTCACACAATTTCTTAACTCTTCCACTCAGTGTTGTTTGTAAAACAGAGAGACAAAATGCTGCCTATTTTATAGTGTTGCTTAGAGAAATTTAGAAACTTGACTTAAAGAACAGAGTATTTAGAGAAGTGGGTAAAATATTGTATTGGTATAACATGGCTATAATAACACTGCTGTCAATCATTGTTATGCTTGAAAATTATGCCATGGTGCTGGCATCCTGTTAGCAGACGGTGAGATGGTGAGGGCCGCGCAGATGGGCCAGACACAAAACTGGGGAGACCATGACCATCAGAGAGGCAATGGTCACCCTATGAGCTGACAGGCACCCACAGTGTGTCAAGCCCTTTGAGTCCCGGTTTCCTTCACTTTTTGTTATGGATAAATGGCTACCCTCCCTGCAAATGGCAAATAACCCCAGTTACTCAGGATGGGGCTCAAATTGGAAGCGGGTTGTTGAGCTACAAGTAGTGGATGATGATGAGGTCATCCTGGAGCAGGCTGGGCTCCAATACAACGGATGACTTTGCAAGAACAGGAGAGTTAGAGAGAGAGACACAATGGGAAGACAGCACCTGAAGATGATGGGAGAGGTTGGGGCAGTACATCCACAACCAAAGAATACCAAGATAACCAGAAGACTGCCAGGAGGTAGTCAGGGGCCTGGGTCCAACCCACTTTCACAGCCCTCCAAAGGACCCAACCCACCTAACACCTTGATCTTGGGCTCTTAGCCTCCAAACTAAAAGCTGTTGTAATCTGCTGGCTTGGTCTGTCACCTGGGTACCCTGTCCCTTTAAGAGACAAGCTTCACCCACTCCCAACCTCCCCTGCCCTTCCACCGAGCAAACGGATCTCCCATCTACTCTCCAATCCTCCCTCTCTCTCTGTCTGTCTGTCTGCCCTTCTTCTGGAGAGGCATTTTCTGCCTTTCTCTTTCCTCTCCCCATCCCCCACTTATCTCCTTCCCTTTCCCCTCCATAACCCACTAAATAAACTCTATACCCCAACTCTCTCTGCATGGCGTATATGTCTGTCTCTCACCTGCTGCAGTCTCCCACCCACCAGAGGACCCACTGAGGCCTCGGGTCACCTGCCGCCACCCCTGGGCAGTCTCCCACCTGCCAGGGGACCGCACACCCCCTTTTATAAATGATAACATAAGCTAGTACCTTTCTGTTATTTAACCCATTCTGCCTCTGATGCTTTGCTATGGTTACCCACGTGAGTCAGCTTTTCCATCACTATTATGAACACCTTCAAAACTAAACTTAGATAGAGGAAAAGGTACAGCACCAATTGATCTTAATAATAAAAGATATTATTATTATTATATAAAAGAGTCAGATATAGGGGTTAATGCTGAAAGATCAGAGGAGCCAACCACTAGAGAGTTCTTACCTCTACCCATGCTCAGACAAAAGGGGCGATCCTGTCTCTACAAATACTCAGACTGCTGCTATCTCTATGAAACCTCAAGACTGCATCTCAGATGGAATCCTCAGACTGAGCTCCTGCCTCCTCTCATGTTATATTCCTCTCTCCTCCCGGCCATATTCCTTCTGTCTCCACCTCCCTAGTGCTGGGATTAAAGGCATGTGACCCCAAGTGCTGGGATCACCTTTGTGTGGGCTTTATTTCTTGTTTAGACAGATTCAATTTCATGTAGCCCAGGGTGGCCTTGAACTCACAGAGATCCATCTGCCTCTGTCTTCCGAGTGTTGGGATTAAAGGTGTATGCTACCACTTGCTGGCCTCTATGGCTAACTAGTGGCTTAGCTCCGCTCTCTGATCTTCAGGCAAGCTTTATTTGTTAGATCATAAACAAAATATCACTAAAGAAAGGTCTCTTTTGACTCATATGTCCAGAGAATCCGATCCATAGTCTTGATGGCCTTGCTGCTTTTAGGCCTGTGGCAAAGCAGTGCCTCATTGGCAGGGGCATGGGAGAGGAGGAAGGGCACAGAGACCTGTTCACCCTATGGCCAGGTAGCAAGAGAACAAGGAGGGGGACAAGGTCTCACTGTTCCCTTCCAGACCATGCTCCCAACAACCTGAAGAGCTCCCACTAGGCCCCACTTCTTAGAGGTTCCACCACCTCCCAATAGTTCTGTGCTGGTGACTAGGCCTCTACATGGACACACGCATGTTCCTGGGTTAGGGGCATCCCTGGGAGCTGAAGTTACAAGCCATTGTAAGCTGCCTGATGTGGATGCTGGGAATTGAACTCAGATCCTCTGCATGAACAATACATGTTCCTAACTACTGAGCCATCTCTCTGGCCTCAAACTAGTGCTCTCGTAAGCCAGCTTTGGGAGGCAGATGTTATCTGTTGGCTCCAAGCGAAGTTCTGAATTTACAGGCTAAGAAGTAGCCAAGACAGGAAAATCTAACGAGTGAGCTCATGAGCCTGGGCAGAGCTTTGTCTTCTCCTTGGCTCAGTTGCCAAATGCTAGCCCTTTGAAGTCTTTGTCTCATAAGCTGCACTCTAATCCTTTGAATTTGCACTCTGCTTATTTTCCATTTGCTCTCTGAGCTCTTAGCAAACTGGTCATGCCTGGATCCACGTGGGTCTGTGACTCCTGTGAAGTCAGCATTGCCATCCCATGGAAAGGGCAATCCCAAGAGTGGCTTGCATAAGGGGCAGGCCCTCCCCTCTCTCTGCTGTCAGTCTGTTGGAGCTCACTCATCCTGCTGGCTGGAAAGTTAGCCTGCACAGCTGTTACCAGCTCCCCTGCTGCCCGAAGACTTTGCTCGCTGATCTCTTCCACTTCCTGGCTCGAGGTGTCATGATTTGAACATGCTTCCCAAAGTCTCTACTGCGAGCTCAGCCCCTAAGTTCGTATGTTAACAGTATCTAAAGGTAGGCAATTGGGATTTGGTGAGGTCATGAGGATAGGGCTCCCATGATGGAGTTAGTGGCTCCATGAGAAGAGAAAGGCGGAGCTAGGGGGTATAGCTTGGTGGTGCCTGCCTAGCATGTGCAGGACCATGGGCTCCCGGCTGGGCACCTAAAATGTACTGAAAAGTAAAGAGGGAGACCCAAGCTGGCATATTTGCCCTGCTTGACCATGTGCTGCCTCTTACTATATTGACACAGCAAGAAGACCCCAATTAGATGCCAGTGTCTTGCTCTTGGATTTCCTAGCCTTCGAACTGTGAACTAAACTAACCTGGGCTCTTTGGTAAATTGGTTTGTCTCGGGTGTTTTGTTATAGCACTAGGAAATGGTTCCCAAGGAGGACAAAGGAAATTCTGGACTCTGGGAAAAAGCCGTTTCAGGTAGGATGAGTGGGTGCCTAAGACCCATGAAGGAAAGGTGCAGAGACACTTGTTACATAGACATAGACTGAGTCATCGAATTGGCATCGAATTCCCCAACTAAAAATAGCCACTGCCATCGCAGGTGACATTTGAAGGAGAACAGCTCTCTGTGGTAAGCAGGACCTCAGGAGGAGGTCAGCATCTACTGCTGCTCACCCGTTCACCCAGTGATGATTTCTGTGGCCAACAAATCCTCCATGGAACTTACCCTACTGACTTTCACCCATGTCTCCTGGGCTGACATCAGTCTCACAGAGTAAACCACTGTGCTGTGAGCCCAGTCTATGTGTTGCTTTTAAGAAGGACAATTACTCTACATGGTGGGTCTTTCTCCCATCTTGGGAAGGAGTAAACCACTCCAGAACTAAGTCATTTCAGGAGGATTGAGTGGTTTATCCCAAGTACCTTGCTTGTTGCAATTTCTGAGTTTAAACTCCGGGTTGTCTCCAAAGCTTTCTGTCACCCACCCACTCCCAAATCGGCACATCTTCGTCCATTTGCAGAATTGTTGCTGGGAGGAGGGTGGCCAACTGAGGCATGCGCCACTGCCCACTCGCCCATCATGGCTGTGCACTTGGCACGGACTGTGAGAAAAGGTGGTTGAAGTTGCAGGCGGCAGCAGCCCTCTATCTACCTGCCTCTTGACATTGGATGAAGAGGCGGGGCTCCTGACTGGGGAGACGTCAGCCCTCAAATGGGAGCGGTTGCTTACAGAATCGCTGGCGCTGGGTTAAAACGGACAGAAACAAACCTGTTACCTTAGCCTGGAGAAAATCTGGGATGTGCTTAAGAGAGCTTTCTGTGTTATGCTAGCTAGCATGCCACGCTACCTTCCTTAGAAAAATTAACTTTCCCTGAATTCTAATTCCAGTTGATGAACGACAGCCCTGTTTGTGGCTTATGGCATCACATTTATAGAGAATTCCAAGTGAAAAAGGCAATCTGAATTTGTCACTTTATTCCCCATTAGAGAATGCCAGAACCCAGCAGCCTCCTGAAATGTTTGTATGTCCCCGAGATTTGGAGGAGTAAAATATTTGGACTGAAAAATAATTCAAAGAATGAAGACGATCTGCTCAGGCATGCTGGGAATCGAGCTATTTGGCGCCTAGTTGATTAGCTGTTATTTGATAGGAATAGTGCAGTCTGAAATAACTTACGCACCATATTTCCAAGATGGGATTTCAATATATTTTAAACACACATTGGGAAGCTATTCAATATGCCTGACTCATCACCGGCGAGATGCTAATCTTGTAATCACAAGTTGAGATTGGAGGAAAATGGAGAGGCGATAGGGAAAGAAAATAGGATGGAAGACATGTCCCCACATACAAAATTATGATTCTCCAAGAGCCGCAAGATTCAACGAGGGGGTGGGGGAAGCTCATTAAAAACTCGGAGTCCTCCACATGGGGACTTTGGATGAAGCCTTCAGGTGAATTTGATTTTCAAAATAAATCAAACAGTGGAGTTCATAAATCTCCTCATTTTAATCAACTTTGCTCAGAGAACTGAATTGCTTGCACTTGGGGCCCCAGCGATAGCGCTGGCTGTAGTCTCCACACCTTGTTGTGTAGAGACCCACTTTCTGTCTCTCTGCAGGACGGATCCTGCTCACCATGTGGGGGCCATCTTGGACCACATCACAGGCCTGGCACACCATCTTCGGCAGACTTTTGCTCTCTCTGCTCGCTCTTACTCTTACTCTTGTTGTCCTCTTGTTCAGTCAAGAGCTGAAGAGTCTAGCTAACCGCTAACAATGCCCCATTTTATACCACCAGTCCTGGCCACACCTCTAAGCTCGGGTTGACCCTGTCCAACACATCCAAAGCCATCCTCCTGGTCTTAAGGCCCCTTGTTTGCCACATTCCCTGTCTCTAAATTTGGCTTAGATTCCAAATCTTGGTGTCACTCTTGAGTCTTCTCTGACCTCACTCCCTTAAAATCTTCTTTATTGAAATGTGACTCGCATATCACAAAACTCACACTTTGAATGTTCAATTCAGGGGGTTTCAGCACAGCCACAGAGTTTCAGAGCCATGACCAGGGCATAGCCAGGGCATCCCATCAGCCCCTTCAGGACCCCCTGCCCATTGTCAGCCATTCTGTATTCTGTCCACACTTCGGTTCCTGGTTTCTTCTGGACGTTTCATACAAACGGAAGACGCAAGACAGTATGTGGCTTTGATGACTTTTATCTAACATCACACCTCTAAGGTTCCACCCATGTCATAATGTGGACAGGGATTCATTCTTTTGCTCTCACATATACTGTTTTTATTTTATTTTATTTTATTCTTTTTACCATTTACTAGTTGCTGGACATTTGAGTTGCATCTACCTTTTAACTATGACAAATAATGCTATTATATGCACAGATAAGGACATTTTTGAGGAATGCATGCTTTTAGTTCTCTTGGGGTGGGGCTCTGAGTCATATGTTAATTATTTACCACTCAAGAACTGACAAGATGATTTTTTTTAAAAATGGCATTTTTTGATACCAATAGACAGAGGTTTCAATTTCTTCTCATTTTGTCAGTATACCATACCAGCTTCTGCTATTTTTTTTTAATTTTACCTATTCTCGTGAGTGTGAAGTGATATCTTACTCTGGATTTGGTTTTCATTTCCCTATAACTATGACGCTGAGCACCGTATGCTGTGACTGGCCACTTTTGAAGAAGTGTCTACTCAAATCTTCTTTCCATGTTTCAACTGGCTATCAGTATTTTTATTACTAAGCACTAAAAGTTCTTTATATTCTTGATGCAAGTTCCTTATCAGCATTTGGTTTGCAATATCCCCTCCATTGTGCAAGTTAATCTATTTCTCATATTAATGATGCCCTATAAAGCACAGATGTTTCTAATTTTGACAAAGCCTAATCTAATTTCTTTTGTTTCTTGAACTTCTGGTGTCATTTCTTAGAAACTAATGCCTAACCCAAGGTCATGAAGCTATTTCTCTCTCTCCCCCCTCCCCCTCATACTCTCTCTCCCCCTTCCTTTCTCTCTCTCTGGACAGCAGGATCTCCCACCTCCCACTAATTTAGTCCAAATTCCTTTTGTGGCCACCAACAGCCCAGTAGGCAGATGGACTGTGAAGCCTGGCCGCATCCTCTGAAGAGTAATAATGGAGGAAGGGAACCAGTCAGACTGCTTTTTGCATCAAAACAAAACAAAACAACCACCCAGCACACTACAGAGGTCAAGGGATGACCAAGTCTTAGACGTAGACAGGATGTTCAGTATATGAAAGGAAACAAAGCCAAACCATGCTGTCACTGCTTCCATCTAGGTCAGAAATGTTTAGGTTCTGAGGCTCATGGGTAGCTTTTCAGGAAGGCACATGTCTGGCATGTATTGCATAATAAGAGCTAGCCACTGATGGCCGGGGCAGAAGTCCCACTTCTAATTTTCTATCTTCCAGACACATGGGGGAATGATTGGGGCAAGGCACTCTCTGGACTGCGTACAGGCAGGGGTCCACATGCTGGAAGGGCTACATACTGCCCCATGCACCACATGGAGAGTTTATAACAATCAACTGCTTGTGCACATGTACACTGACACAGACTCAGACACACGTCCACAAATACCCAAACACACACATGTACATGCATATATACCCAGAAACATACACATATGCACAGGGACACACACAGACACTTATGTCGGCACACAGAGACATACACATATATACACACCCCTCCTGAAGCAAATGCACACATCTAAACCCTGTGTGAACCTTTGTCACATTGCCAAAGATGGAGATGAGCAAGCTTGGGAGGTTAAGGCAGGGAGAGTTCCAGGCCTTTCTGGACTACAGTGGGAGACCATATTTCAAAAATAAGCAAGCAAGCAAACAAACTAATGAATAAAACCTGCCTGAAGGATGCATGCATCAAAACGGGGGAGGGACAGACCTTGACAGTGTTGTCAGCAGACATGGAAAACACTTTATTTTCTTCCAAAGACACGTGTACATATACCACAGGAGCCGTGTGGCCTCTCAGCACACCTGTTGGTTTTCTAGAAAGAAAAGAACAAATGAACACAAAGCCATTCTATCTGCTGTTTCTATTTCTCTTTTTAAAATGCAGCTCGGCTTGGCCTGGATCTGGCAGTTCTATTCAGCCTGGAGGAGGCTTCTGCCTCCCTCTGATATTACACAAGTATATATTTCATGTAATAAAAGGACTGAGGCAAAATAATAAGCAGTTTTAGCAACAGACCTCGGGGCCAGCAGAAGCCTGGGGCGCCGCTTCTCCAGCTGTTAACAACAGCTGCATAAAAGGAACCGGCAAGGAAGGGTCTGAGGTGGGGCTGCCATGGATGCCGGGACACACGGGCACTTTCTACAGGCCCGAGGGAACAGCGTTCAAATCTGGGCTCTGCAATAGAAAGCTATTTTAAAGCGACCTTGTGGGACATTGTGGTGGGGTCCTCTGGGAGGGAGGGTCAAGAGATGGAGAGAAAAGGAGCCTGGCTGAGGCTAAGGCAGAGAGCACACACCTGCTTGTAACCGTAACAGAAGCAGACAGAAAACTGCCTTTCATTCTTATTATGTCTCTTGCATTGCTCTCAGCTTTGTTATTACCCCAGAGAGTGAGAGTCTTGTCACCATTATACATGGGAAAATTGAGTCTGTTGCAGGTGGTTAGGAGAAGCTCCTGGCTGGGGAGTCACAGAGGCACAACCAGATTCAATATGCTTACCCACTGTGCCTTACAGTCCTGGCTATCACCTGTGCCATGGATGGGAACAGGGTCGCCTTGTGGGTCTCCACAGATGCCAAAGAGAGTGACCCAGACAGCAACCTGGGCATAGCCGGCGTGATTTGTGCTCACCCGAACCCAAAGATCAAGTAGGTCCCCTACTTCCCCCTCCCTGTTTGCAGCATGTCTCTGGGACATGGCAGGCCTGCTTGTGAGACTCTGACTCTGTCCTTGCTTCTCCGGGCTCCAGGGGCTTCATTGATGAGTGGACTTGATGCAAGAGCCAGCAATGACAGATGCCGGATGGATTACAGGAATTACACTACACAGTAGGTCTCAATATATAATCAAGAAGGTAGAACTGGGGAGATGGCTCAGTGGATACAGCACTTGCTGTGCAAGCAGCAGGCATGACTAATGGAGTTCAGATCCCCAGAACCCACAGAAATGTTGGATGGGAGTGGCAGCCTGCTTGTAATTCCAGTGCTCAGAAGGCAGAGACAAGGGATTCCCCCCAAACAAGCTGGTTAGCTGGACCAGTGGTAACCACAAACTCTGGGTTTGACTGAGAGACTCTGCTGCGATAAAAAAGGTAGAGGGTGGATGAAGAGAAGACCCATGTCTTTGCTTTCTGCGCTGTGATAAGCATGGCAGCCAAAAGCAACTTGGGGAGGAAAGGGTTTATTTCGGCTTACAGCTCCCAGGTCACACACTCCATCACCGATGGAGGCATTTTCTCCATCGAGGTTCCTTTTCCTCAAGTGACTCTCTCTTATGTCGAGGTGACAAAAATCTAAACCAGCACAAGTCTCAGTGCCAGCCTCAGGTGACCATACACACGTGCACGAGCACTCTCAAGAGACACGCCAACAAGCATATGCATGAACGCACACCACACACATATGACAATAATAAAGTAAATGAAAAACTGGAGTATTTCTGGGGCCTGCTCAGAAGGACCTATTGTGTGAAGGGCAGGCCTAGCCCAGAGCATATGACAGTGTCCCACTGAGGGGGTGATAGCCATGGACAGTCAGTGGCTTTTTGTTGGGTTCCCCAGGACCCAATAATCCCAGGCTCTTGCAGACTAGTCGTGGCTTTCTTGTATCAATTACACCTGTTCCCTTACGTTAACTCTGGATGGTTACAGAGGCATGGTAGAGTTATTCAGTCTGATGGGACTAAAGCTCATGCCCTCAGGAGGATACGGGGCCACTGCTGTGAGGTCACATGAAGCATGCACCCATTGCATGTAAAATCTCCAGTCACTCTGCAGCTGATCATGGCCCCTTAAAAGCAAGATGCTGTCAGACAAGAGGGAGTCACACTGAGATCTGGGTGAACAACATCCCATAGTCTCTGTGTCATGGTAAAGTATTTACATTTTTTGTTTGTTTGAGACACAGTCTCTCTATGTAGCCCAGGCTGGACTTAACCTTGAGGTCTTGATTCACTTTCCTAAGTGCTGGCATTACAGGTGTGGCCACCGTGTCCTGCTGGGATTTACGTTTCACAACAGTTACAATGAAAAAGTTTTAAATATTTTTTCGCATATGGATGTTTTACCTGAACCTATATCTGTGCACCATGTATGTGAAGACCAGAAGAGGGAGTTGGATCCCATGGGACTGGAGTTATAGATGATTTTGAGCAATCATGTGAGTGCTAGGGATAGAACCCGGTTCCTCTGGACAAGTAGCCAGTGCTCTTAACCACTGAGCCATCTTTCTAGCAGCCTCTGTAGTGAACCTTTAGAAGCTTAGAAGCAGAAACATCCCAGGCTCTGTGTGGGAGAGACCAATTTTGGACAGGGACTTTTCAGTGATCCTCACAGGGAACCCCCAGTTATATTCCCATTGACTTGGCGACACCAGGGACACTCTTGGTAGGAGAAAAACAACTTACCCAGGCAGATAAGGATTCCAGACCCTGATGAGTCGATCCATCCCTCCCGTCACCAGCAGGTTCTTTTTCCTACAGAAAGAGAACGCCTTGACTCCCTTAGGGATGCTGAACACGGTGTGATCGCACTCTGCCTGCCTTCGGGGCAGAGCAAGCGATGCTGAGCTTTTCTCCTTCTTGACAGTCTTCCCAACATTCCTTATTTCTTTTAGCTTTTTCTTGACATTTGTTGCTCCCATAGCGAACCCTAAAAATATTCACAGGAAAACAAGACGCAGTCTCTTAATGCAATCGCTCAATTCCCTGACGGCCTGCTGTTTTTGTTAAGGCCCCAGACTTGTTCTCAGTAATGACGCTGGTATATTCTTTCATCCCCAGGGTTAAATTCCAGACAGCCTGAAAATAAAAAGTGACGTTGAGTAAGAAAAGACTCTTCTCACTTTTCTCAAAAGGGACATGAAACACACCTGGGATGGCAGAGGTAGCCTGAAGGCCATTTGCCTTCTAGGCTTTCATTGCGCGTGGCATGGCCTCCCCAGCAATGCTTTTATTTGAGTCTTTCAGAAACTCAGTGATGCAAGCACACCCATCCCCACCTTACCGTGAGAAATCTTATCTAGAAAGCACAGAACACCTGCCACCCAGAAAACAT
Organism: Ondatra zibethicus; assembly: GCA_004026605.1. NCBI lineage: Eukaryota > Metazoa > Chordata > Mammalia > Rodentia > Cricetidae > Ondatra > Ondatra zibethicus. Next base: position 164,919 of record PVIU01000854.1, read on the forward strand.
GGCGCTGTCCTGGAGAGATGGCTCAGCGCCTACGAGCACTGGCTGCTCTTCCAGAGCACCGGAGTATGATTCCCAGCACCCACGTTGCCTTGGAGATCCCAAGATGTTGGGAGATGCCAGAGCCATGGGATACCTACCAATGAGTGCTGCTAACAGGGCGTGGACCCAGCCCAAGCGAAAGAAGCGTGTTGCAGTCAAACAAAGCTGAAAGGAGTTGGAGAGCTGAAGAACAGTTTGACGTCAGACATGGAGATGCAGAGTTTGGAGTTTGCCCTGCTGGTTTTTGGTCTTGCTTTGGTCCAGGATTTCCTCACTATGTTACAGTCCCTACATTTTGGAATGGTAATGTATATTCTGTGCCATTATATGTTGGAAGCATGTGATCTGCTTTTTGATTTTTACAGGTGATTACAGTTAAGAGATTACATGAATCTCAGAAGAGACTTTGAACTTTAGACTTTTAAGCAAGTTTGAGACTCTCATAGACTAAGGGGACTTTTGAAGTTGAGCTGAATGCATTTTTGCATTATGGTATGGCTACATGCCTTTGGGGACCAGGGAGTGGAATGTGGCAGTCTGAAAAAAAAAATGGTTCCTAAAAGGAGTGGCACTCTTAGGAGGTGTGGCCTTGTTAAAGTAGGCGTGGCCTTGTTGGAGGAAGTGTGTCACTGTGGGGGTGGGCTTTGAGCTATCTTTTGCTCAAGTTGCACTCGGTGTGACAGTCTACTTTCCATTGACTGCCTATCAACATGGAGCAGAGCCTTCTCCAGCAGTGTCCATCTGCACACTGCCATGTCCCACTGTGATGATAAGGGACTGACCCTCTGAAACTTTAAGCTGCCACCTCAATTAAATGTCTTCCTTTGTAAGAGTTGCTGTGGTCGTGGTGTCTTTCTGCAGCAATAGAAACCCTGACTAGGACAGTGGCTCACAATCATCTGGAGCTCCAGTTCCAGGAACCTGATGCCCTCTCCCACCTCCACAGGACATGAAAGGAACATGGTGCACATACAATAGGTAGACAAAACACCCATATACATAAAAACTAATTTAAAAATTACAACAAAAATGGCAGAAGGAAGCATGGAGCTCAGGACGGTCTGAAGCTACACCTTAGTGCCCTGAGTGTCCGTTGGCTCTATCGCGAAACAGGGCAATTGTTTCCTACACTGATTTGGACAAATACGTTCAGCTGAATGATTGGTTGATATAAGAATCTCTTCAACAACAGGAACCAAATGGTGGCATCAGTGTCCTCCTGTGGGTTTCCAGCTCGAGTCTGACCTGAGGATGAAGAAAGAGGGTCCTCAATACACTCAGCAGGGCCTTCCTGCTCCCTGTAACCTGGATTCCCATTCATCTCCACTGTGTTCCATGTGACGCAGAACTTTGGAGAAAGAAGGCTGAAGAATAACGTTTGGCTCCCCACTCCCCACTCATTGCTTGTGACTCTGTTGGGCTAGGGTTAGACTGTCTGAGTGTTGTATCCGTTACTATGAATTACAAGGTCAGCACTTTCCCAAGAGTCAGGAAGAAGGATGTGCTATTCTGGAACACTCCATCAGTCTAATGCAGGCTCCATCTTCAAGGGCAAGGACCACTCCTCTCAGCAGACTGTGCTCAGGTACGACTCTGTCACAGGCTTTCTGAGTCCTCAGGAGAACCTGGAAGTCTCTGTGGCGGAAACCTGTAGTTTTCAACGTTGCCACTATTCTGCCTCTTGGCATCTCTAGTTTGGGGAAACATCCCCGCATGGCATTCAGAGATGTGCCTAAACATGTAGACAGGGCATCCACCGTTTTCCTCCTCACCTCTCTGGAGCTCTTTTATTTTGCCTGGCTCAAAGCCTTGAAGTTGAGGATGCCAGCCATCCTTTCTGGGAGTCCTGCGAGAGAACTCAGAGAAGCGCCGGGGCAGCTTGTATATGATCTCCATGAGATTCACGGCTGTCACCCACATCTGGGGCCACCTTTGGTGATATATTGGCAGAGAACTAAGATGAGGGTCATGTGTGTCCCTCCATAATAGTGAAAGCCTGCATTGGGTAGAGAAGCTGTCTACCCCTTCCCCCTTAGAAGATGGTAGAACTAACCAGAGGCTCTGGGTGAGCACTTTAAGTGTCAAAGAGACATGGTGCACCCGCCTCAAACAGCAGCTTGACACGTTTGTTGCTCACCCTCCTTGTTTTGAAGCCACTTCTGAAACTTCTGAGCAGGTGTGGCCCTTTATTTGAATTTTATTTTATTTCCCAAGTAAAAAGAGAGTAGTCCAAGTTCATTTGCATGAACTCTAGAGACTCTCCTCCAATAGAGCCAGACAAGGATACCCGTTTAAGTGGTTGCCATGGAAACAAGAGCATAGCTCTTCTCCAAGGTCTGAAGGAAGGATGATGAAAAGTTTAAGTGGTCGCCATGGAAACCGAGAGCCGATCCAGTGCCGGTTCAGATCCCCAGCGCATTAACTAGCAGGCAAGTCTTCAGGGACGAAGGTGCTGGAGGAAGTGAGACTGATTTTCCTCTGTGATCTTCGCATCAGGCTGACCCCAGATGCTGCTGCCACAGCCACAGGCTCATTGTGGCACCAGCAGCTAGGCGAACGTGCTCCAGGTCAGCCCTTGCCTCCTCCGAGTCCAGCTGCATTTTGAGGCTTCTTTTATGTATCCTTCTCCGTGTTTTGCCCCTTGCTCTCCAAGACTTTCCTCACCATATCAGGTACCCCACGAATGTGGAAGTCACAAATCAGAGCCCTAGTCCTGTTTGTCCGAGACAAGACAACTCCTAAGCAATCCAGCCCTGTTTCCCTGTGGCCTTAGCCAAGATATGCTTCCCTTTGCATATTCATTAACGACAGAAATGAGGCTAGGCATTCCTGCTTTAAATAAACAGCAATATGGACGGCGCTAACGGCTTGACAGTTAACTGAGGTACTCACAGGCAATTGCTTTCCTCTGTTGCAGTGGTCCTTTTTCATAAGGTCTGTCTACCTGGGAATACGTAGTTGCCCATAAGGCAAGCTTTAACACTGCACACCCCCCCCAAGTATATAAAGGAAGGGCCTTCAGGATCTGTCTAAGGCCTCTTTGCCTTGGAGTCTTAGGAATGGGAGAATTTCCTCTGTGATGAGGCTTTGACTGTCTGGCTGCTACCAAGGAGCAAAGGCTGGTGCCAGGTGTCTGCGTGTGCACATCATACACTCACACACAGTAGCAATCTGCAGGCGCTGTGAACTGCATGGATAGCCTGGAGTTTGGGGAGTGGGGTGCTGTAAGGACAAGGACACGTGAGAAAAACACTAGACACAGTTGTTGCTTCAGTCCTCTGATTGCCCGGGTGTGGGACGCTTCAGAGCACGGAAGGAAAGACATGGCTTTGAATTCTGGCTTCACAAATACACCTACTTGACAAATACTTGCTGAGTGCCTGTTTGTTAGAAGCCAGATGCCATCCTAGACCCTTGGGTGCTAATGATGGATGAAATAGTCGAGAAGTCCTGGCACTAAGGGGAGATAGACGATCAAGAACACAAATAACATATCTGAAAGGGGCTAGATCCGTTTATGCAAACAGGGAAGATGCTGTGGAATAATCAGTCCTCTTGCACACTGTAAAGATTCGTCACTCGAATTGGTTTTAATAGAACCCTGATTGGCCAGTAGCCAGTTGGGAAGGATAGGTGGAGTGACCAAACTAAGGATGCTGGGTTGAGGAAGGACAAGTCATGGGAGTCACCAGGAGATGCAGGGAAAAGCAAGATGGGAATGCTGTGCTGAAAAAAGGTACCAAGCCATGTGGCAAAGCATAGATAAGAAATACGGGTTAATTTAAATGTAGGAGTTAGCTAGTCACAAGCCTGAGCTATCAGCCAAGCATTTGTAAGTAATATTAAGTCTGTAATAATAAGTAAAATTAAGACTATGAGGCATTTTCTTGACTAATAATTGATGCAGGAGGGCCCAGTGTGCACTGTGGGCAGTGCCATCCTTGGGCAGGTGATCCTGGGTTGTCTTAGAAAAGCAGCCAAATGTCTTAGCTTGGGTTTTTAATTGCTGTAAAGAGACAATTGTGACCACAGCAACTCTTACAAAGAAAACATTTAGCGGAAGTGGCTCGCTTATAGTTTCAGAGGTTCAGTCCCTTGTCATCATGAAGGAGAGCATAGGGATGTACAGGCAGATGTGGTGCTGGAGCTGCGAGTGCCGCATCTTGCAGGCAACAGGAAGTCAACTGAAAAGTCACACTGAGGGAAACTTGAGCAAAAGAGACCTCAAAGGCCACCCCACAGTGACACACTGCCTCCAACAAGGCCACACCTCCTAATAGTACCTCTCCCTTTAGGGGGTCATATTCTTTCAAATCACCACACTGAATATGAGACTCTGGGCTGGAAGAGCAAGCCAGTAAGCAAGGCTCCTCCACGATTCTGTGTCAGTTGCTGCCTTCAGGTTCCTGTTTGAGTTCCTTGTCCTGTCACATGTCCTTTTGTGTGGGACTGTAAGCTGTAAAGTGAAGTAAGCCCTTTTTGTCCCCAAGTTGCTTTTGGTCATGATGTTTCGTTACAGCAATAGAAATCTAACTACGGCAGGTACACTATAACCTGAGGGATGCCATGGTGGTAGAAGTGTGTGTGTGTGTGTGTGTGTGTGTGTGTGTGTGTGAGAGAGAGAGAGAGAGAGAGAGAGAGGGGAGAGAGAGGGAGAGGTGATGTACACACACACACACACACACACACACACTACTCTGGAACTATCCACGGTCTTAGAAGAACTACATTAACCCCTTCCAAATATGATGTCCCTGATGACCTTCACCACCTTCCATTTGACCCCACTTCAAAGAATCTACAATCTCTCAATGCTACCACTTTGGTGACCATGTCTCCAGCACAGGAACCTTTGGGAGACATATTCAAATGAAATCTGAACCACATCATTTATTTAACCATAGACAACCGAGGCCCAATGTCACTGCTGTATTAGTAGCAGAGTCAGGGCCAGGACTCACTGATCCTTCTTCTGGAACAATTGCTTTTGATCTTCCCAAACAAACACTGCGTTCTGAGCTGCTGCAGCCTCCAAAGCTTAAGTCTTGGCTTCTTAGAATTCAGACCCACTAGCATTCTAGAAAACAAGCTTTTCTAGTTCCAAGAAAAACCAATCAAAGTTCCCAAGAAAATCAACCACAGCACATTTCTTTCTAATTTCTGAAGATTTAAATGTCAGGGGATCAGAAATCTACAAAAAGGAGAAACTTCCTGGAGAGGATGCGAACCTTCAGTCTATGAATCAGGGAGTTGGAAGAGGCATCCGATGGTTTCTATCAAGAAAGCAGCAAGAGGGTGTTCACAGGAGGCCAAGGCCCTGCCACAAGTCTTATTGATTTTTTTCACAATTCCCAGTGGCAAGTGGAATTAGCTTTCTGAGGATAAAAGGGGGGAAATGGGGAAGTTCATTTTCCCAAAGGCTCAGAAAGGCTCAGGTCTAACTAGACTGACATCACGTGGGTGGCTCGGCTGAGTTGCTGCAAAGGTTTGAAGTATTCTATGCATTACAAATGGGTCGCATGGTGAGTTCACTCTAAGCCCTTCTATTCGGGAGCCAGGTTTCAGGTGGAATAAGGAGGGGGAGGGGAAGGGAAGAAGGAATTCTAAGAACTTCTTCCTCTGACCAACTGAGCCAAAATCTCTGAGAGTAAAGCACAGGTAACCTGATTTTATGAAGTCCCCCAGAGTACTCCACCTGAAACTGGGGACCATTGACAATTGTAAAACTTTGTCTACACTTTGAATGTGATCCTGATCACATGAAAAGTTAAACGTGACCCCAGTGTCACTGAATAACTGGAAGGGATTTTCCAATATGGTGTTAAGAGCGTTACAAAATCATTGCGCAGCAAAGTGGAGTAAATGTGAGAACAAAGGATGTCTGCAAGGGATACGGTATTGAAAGGTCAGTACATTACCAGGGACAAAGAGTAAATGCTTCCCATATTTTGACATACATGAAAGTCACCACTTGATTGAGTAGCAGATCCATGCCATAGCTCTAGGGTGGGACCTCCACACTAGTCAGCTTCCTGGGACATACAACTTCAGGGAGGAAGATTCACTTTGGCTCAGTTTCAGGGCTTTCAGTTGGATGCATGGCTTCTGGGCTGTGCCGAAGCAGTGTGGTGGTAAACATGGTGGAGCAAAGAGCTTCGCCTCCTGTTGGTGAGGAAGCAAAGGGAGAAAACCATGGAGCCAGGGACAGAATAAATAAATAAACCGGCTGAATGAAAGATATTTCCTTAGAATGGCCGCTGCAAGGTGTGGTTGAGGAAAACGTTTATTGTGGGTATGAGGGAGAGCACAGCCAGAGGAATCTGGAATGATCCAGACTAAACTGGGCCATAAGAGGGGAGAGAAGGAGTGGGAAGGAGAAGGAAGAGAAAAAAGGTGAGAGGAGGAAGCCAAGGAGTCACAAGACCAAGAAAGCACAGAGTCAAAATGGCTGGATTATGTAAGAAAGAGAGACTGGTAGAAGAGAAACAGAAGCCCAGCCTTTAGGAGGGAGAGGTTTAGAGTAAGGGGCTGGGAGGAGCCACGGGTACTGCGTAAGACTGGTCCAAAGTATTTTATTTATTTAGTTTTGTTATTTTTTTTTTTTAGCTCTAACATCTTTTAAGGGGGTACCTTCTACGTCCACGTTCCTGCCTTGAGTGAAACAAGCCCTTTCCTCCCCAAGCTGCTTTTCGTCAGTCCTTGCTCACAGGAATAGAGAAGCAAAGGACAGAGAGAGAGAGAGAGAGAGAGAGAGAGAGAGAGAGAGAGAATGAGAGAGAGAGAGCGGGTTTGGCCTTCTGTTAGTTGTGTGACTGTACAGTGGTCATTTCCACCACTTCCCCCCATTAGTAAATCTCTCCTTCATGCCCACTTCTAGAAAGTGCACACTAGTGGGTGAGCTCCTCTAGTTCAAACAGGTGTGGGTCAGGTTTGTTATGATCTGCTGGCCTGGTCTGTCACCTGGGTACCCTGTCCCTTTAAGAGACAAGCCCCGCCCTCTCCCAACCCCTCCCCTTCTGCCAAGGGAAGCAGAAATCCCACCTCCTCCAGCCTCTCTCCCTCCTTCTCCCTCCCTCTCCCTCTCTCTCTCTTCTCCCCCTCTTTCCCTGTCCCTCTTCACCTCTTCTCTCCCCACTTCCTCTCTTTCCCCCCCTATGTTTCTCTCTCTCTCTCCCTCCTTCTCTCTCTCTCTCTTTCTCCCCTTTTCCCTTTCCTCCATAACCCACTAAATAAACTATACCCACTTTCTCTGCATGGCATCTAACAGTCTCTCACCCGCTGCTGCTCCTCGTGGGACCGGACAGGCTGCCCCACCCACCGCCGGAGGTATCTCACCCACTGCCGCCTCCCACCTGCCTGGGACCCACAGAGGCCTCTGGGGTGGACCCAGCTGCCCCTCGGGGAACTGCACAATTTTTATCTAAACCATTACAAGGTTCTTCGGGACTTTTCATGTCAGTCAGTGTTTCTGCTGCCCGGACAAAAATAGCCAAGACAACAACTTAGGGAGGGGAGAGGGCTTAGTTTAGTTTACAGTTTGAATGCATGGTAGTGTGGTGGCTGAAGTTAGGCTTTAAGTTTAGATGCCTGTGCTGAAGAGGTCTACACAAGCCACCCTCCAAATTCTCCTTTTTGCTTAACTCACTTTTAATTTTATTTCCTTTGATGTAGAAAAAAGAAAGTTGTGCAGGGACTCACTTATAAAATAATTCAAATAGTGAATGCATACCATATGATTGTTACGGGTACTGAGGAAGTGGACTGGACACACTTAAGGTATTTAGTCCTGACCTTGACATTTAAGGAAGTGTTCCAGCTAGAGGAAGCGTCGGGGTCAGGCAGAGGGGCAGTACTCAAGACAGGGCCACTCAACCAGCTACACTATCAGTTCAAATCTAGACCAATGTGACCTCTTGATGTCCACCCAAATGTCAGGGTGCATAGTCTGTCTCAGGTTTGCCCATGCCTCCACAGCAGAGTCTACCACTCCACAGAATCACATGGAATATTCCTTTATACTGTGTGAATATATGTCTCCATGATTGGTTTAATAAAGAAGTGTTCAGCCAATAGCTGAACAGAATAAGGTTATGCCGGAAAGCCGAACTGAGAATGCTGGGGGGAAGAAGGGTGGAGTCTGAGGAGTGGCCAGCAGATGCAAAGAGAAGCAAGATGGGCATGTTGTACTGAGAAAAGGTACCAAGCCACATGGCAGAGTATAGGTAAGAAATATGGGTTAGTTTGAATGTAAGAGTTGGCTAGTCACAAGCCTGTGCTATTGGCTGAGAATTTATAATTAATATTAAGCCTCTGTTTGGTTACTTGGGAACAGGTTGTGGGACAGAAACTTTCACCGGCAAAATCAAGATCAGGTTGCCGAAATCCATTGCTAGTCTTAGCCATACACTGAGGGCTGTGGATGGGTGTCACCCACAAATTCATGAGTTAAGAACCTTAATTCTCAGTGCAGCAGTGCTGGGAGAAGAACAGACGGAGGAGTATGGGCCACGAGGTCTTTGCCCTCGTAGATGGAGGCAGTTTTCTTGGGAATGGGCTAATCTCACTGGAGCGAACGCTTATGAATGCTCTCTCGTGCCCCTCTATGTTTCTACCATGGGGCGATGCAGCATGAAAGAAAGCTGCCGCCTCCAGAATTGCAAGCCAAAGCAACTTGTTTTCTTCTTAAGTTATAACTTTCCACCCGTGGTGTTTTAATACAGCAACAGTAAAGCAGTAAAATAGCGAGAATAGCGAGAGCACCCATAACACTTAGAGGTGAGCTGGGAACTGGATCCCCCTCTTGACCTTTCTTGGAATTCTGTAGTTGGTTTTTTTTTCCTTCTTTCTACTCTTTGCTCTTTGGGGACACCCAGCTCCCAAATAAATACATGGAGACTTACTCTTATTTCTGAATGCCTGGCCTTAGTATGGCTTGTTTCTAGCCAGCTTTTCTTAAATTATCCCATCTACCTTTTGCCTCTGGGCCACCTATTTCTCTTTCCTGCCTAACCACTGGCCATCCAGCTCTTTATTAGACCAATCGGATGTTTTAGACAGGCAAGGTAACACAGTTTCACAGAGTTAAGCAAATGTAGCATAAAAGAATGCAACACATCCCTGCATCATTAAACAAATGTTCCACAGCATAAATGAATGTAACACATCCTCAGCCAGGTGATGGTGGCGCACCCCTTTAATCCCAGCACTTGAGAGGCAGAGGCAGGTGGATCTCTGAGTTTGAGGCCAGCCTGATCTACAAGAGCTAGTTCCCAGTCTTGGGAAAAAAAAGTTAACAAATCTTCAACTAATATTCAATTTAAAAATACTGATTAATTTATTTTTGTTGTTGTTATAACCAAAGTGGGTCTTCCAAAATGGCAGTGCTGGTGACAATGTCCCAAACAGAAGGGCTCTGACTGGGTAATAGAAGGCTTGGTATTATGTGAACAGAACCCGAAATTCAGTATTCCTCAGGAACCCCACACAGATTATGGCCCCCCTTAAAGGTCAGCTGCCTCAGGCAAGGGCATCTAGCTCAACCTTCATCAGGTCAAAGACAGTTGTCACCTAAAATCTGCTGGCTTTTTTACCTTTTGCTTCTCTCTGCACCCTCTCCCCGAAAATAGCCTTGGCACTGTGACCCTCAATAAAGCTTTCTTCCTACCTGTTTGTAGTTGAGTAGCGGTGAGCATGAACCACAGTATATGACAAACCAACGTGGAAGTTTATTGATGGGGTGAGCACAGGGGGTCGTGTGGGGCCTGCCTCGGAAAAGAAAGGGGTAAAGAGAGCAAGGAATGGACAGAGCCTTTTTTTAAAGGGGCCTTGGGTGCATGCGTACAGAGACATTCGGCAGCCATGCTGTGCATGTGCATAGATTACCTAGTGACTCATGGTAGGGCCCTGGACTGACTAAGGATTTGCCTGAACACTGACAACGCATGTGCTGGCGACGTGATGCTGGAAATGCTCACACTACCCATGAACCAAACGTTGGTTGATTTCAATAGTTTCACTGCGCCCTACATTACAATTTGATGTGCACGGGTGTTTTGTCAGCATGTACGTGTACCCTGTGTGTGCAGTGCATGCAGAGGCCAAGAGTGGACTCATAGCCCCTGGAACTGGAGTTGCAGACAGGTATGAGCCATCAGGTAGGTGATGGAAGCCAAGCCCCTTCTTCACTGCTGAGCTGTCTCTCCAGCCCTGCTTTTGGAATTTTTGTTAAGGTCCTGCCTCTTGCTTCATGCCAGCGCCCCATTACCCGCTGTTTCCTATCTACATTCCCACACATGTAAAATATGTAGTGTGTGATGTGGAGTGCTCAGATGGGGAGCCTGGCATTGCTGTAAATAGATTTTGCTCATATTTTAGCACAATGCATATTGAGCAAATTCTCTCATTCCACCTCTCCAGCAGCCTCCTGATGTGAGTCTTAGGAACCGAAGAACTAAACAACAGAGGAGGTTCAGCATCACCCCAAGGAGTTCTGTGAGAGCCAAAGTTACATATGAAGTTTTAATTATTATGCCTTAGAGATCCATGAAACACAAATGCCTCTGATCTGCAAAACCTCTTGCCCAAGGACAGTTCCTGAAATGCTGTGGACTGTTGTTTATGGGAGATAGCAAGCCACGTGTTTTCACTCCCTAAACAAGTTTGTTTGACCCATCTGCAGTGGATGTGCTTGATCCCATGTGGACAGGATGTATGAAGACAGGAAATATCAGGATGTATGCTTGCCCCTGATTGGGTGCAGGCTGGAGGTGTGTCAGGTTGTATGCTTGCCCCTGATTGGGTGCAGACTGGAGGTGTGTCAGGTTGTATGCTTGCCCCTGATTGGATGTGATGGGAAATGCAGTGAATTATGGGTTTTCCTTTTTAAGTCCTTGCAAAACTGGATTCGGAGCCATTTTTCTGAGGAACCAGAGATGCATCTGGCCAGAGTCCATCCACCTGGCCAGTATTTAATCAAAGCTTGCTTCAAATTTGGCTTTAAACTGTGGTAGTGGCCTTATTCTCCATTGGTGGGATTAACATTTTTCCACAGGGTATAGGATGTCTGTCAGTACAGATACCTACCCACCGTAAGAGTAGACACCGTACCTATTACTAAAGCTGTGGGCTCGTGATTGGAACTGGAAATGACAGCATTTATAGAGTCATAGTAGTTCAGCTGGAAAGAAAAAAATGAGAAAAAAAGCAATTATTAGAGAGATCACCCACAAGGTGAAATAACAGTGTTCTTACATTATTATCCCCCAAAGAGCTCAGGAGGGAGAAAAGATCCACATTTCCAGGAATAGAAATGACCTTTAAAATACCCATTTTTGTGGGCAGATATGTAGGTGGCTCAGCAAGTCTTCAGTTCTTTCTTTCCTCACAGTGTTGGAAGCTAATGCCAAAGCAATGCTCCCCGGGCATTCTCTGGCTGGCAGAGCCGGCAGCAGCTTCTACTGTCTAGTTTAGCTTGTTCTGAGAAAAACTGAAAGCCGTACGCAGTCTTCGGAGAAAACGATTATCCTCCTTGGAAACCATCTCTCTATCAGAAGAGACACGAGCAGCATCCTGGGAGAGCGAGACTCTTTGACTTGTTTACTTTTCCTGTTTTTGAAGACTGAGCTGGACCTTGAACAGGTGTGTGGGGATTGACGCTCAGGATTTTGGGGCAGGACACTGAGGGAGGGAGCCAGGCAGTCTCAGATGAAAGGAACCAGATGTGACGGAGTCTGAGTTCTTGCCTCACTTCCCTTTCTTCCCAAAGAAAGCCATTAAGCCCTAGGCTGTATATTGGATCAAGCTGCAGTGCTGTTAGAAGACCCACTGTGGTCTACAAGATCTGTAGGCTTTCTTATCATTTGGTCTTTGTAGGCAGGATGCTAAACTCAGAAGTGGCTGCAAGAAAGGCATCCTTTGTTTCTGATCCTCATGGGTCCCAGAGGCCAGGGACCCAAGGGGACAGAAAGAAGAAAGTAAGTTTTCAGTCAAAGACAGCATGGAGGCTGGAGCCCTGGGTAACAGGTCGGTGTGGCCACAGGGCCACCTACCAAACTGAGAATGGCAAGGGCCAGGAGTGCCTGCACCTGTTCATTGCAGTTAGTCTTCTCAGAAACAAGGTCAACAACACCCCCCACTCCTGGGCAGGACAGCAGGGCAGCAGGGCCCAGAGAACTCTTACTCTATAGTTCCTTCTGGTCCAGGTCTTAAGCAGCAAGACAGTGCTAGGCTTTGATGCCTCATTTTGGCGTGCCCTGCCTCCCCAACCCAGCCCTCTGCAGGTCACCTCTTCTACTGCCCTAGACCTGTATCTGAGAATTGTTCTGTTGACTTTCAGGTCCTCAAAGGGCTGAAGAGGGACAGACAGAGTGGGGAGTTGAAAGATAAGCCTGCCTCCTCCATCTTAGGCTTAAGAGTCATCTTATAGTAAAGACAAGCTAGGCTCATTTTATGATTAAATCTCTGTTTCTCAAGGATTGGGTATTATTCTTTTTTAAAGATATGGTTGGGGGTAAGGCTGGTCCCACGATGGGGCTGCAGCAGGTCACCTGAAGCCTCAGTGGGACCCTGGTGGGTGGGAGACCAGGGTGAGTGAGAGACAGACAGACAGGTCATGCAGAGAGAGTTTGGGTATAGAGTTTATTTAGTGGGTCATGGAGGGAAAAGGGAAGGGGAAGAAGAGAGAGAGGTAGAGAGAGAGAGAAGGGGGAGAGGAGAGAGAGGAAGAGAGAGAGAGAGGCAGCAACCACCTCTTTAGAAGAGGGACAAAAAGAGAGAGAGAATTCAGGCTGGAGGAGGTGGGAGATCTGCTTGCCTCAGCGGAAGGTGAGGGGGCTTGGGAGTGCACAGGGCTTGTCTCTTAAAGGGACAGGCTACCCACATGACAGGCCAGCAGATCATAACATTGGGCTATGCCCCACCTGTAACCTTAACTACAAATGGTTTGGTCTTGCCTGTTCCAGGAAACAGCTACCATGCCTTTGTTTAAAAAGGTTCTTATAACCATCCTGCAACCCTACCTTTGTTTGAAAAGGTTGTTATGACAACCTGTTGCTATGACTACCTTGCTATGATCACTTTGCAATCATGTTTTTGTTTCAGGAGGATGTTATGACCAACCTGTTATGCTTGTATTCTGCTCCTTTAACCCACTCTGTCTTGCCCACCAAATCCCCCCAACCTGTTATGCTTATATTCTCCTCCTTTAACCTGCCCTGTCTTGCCAACCAAATCCCCCCAACCTGTTATGCTTATATTCTGCTCCTTTAACCTGCTCTGCCTTGCCCACCAAACCCCCTACCCTTGAGCTATAAAAACCTTGTGTTTCTCAAGCCCAATGCTGATCTCTTGAACCCTTAGGGAGAGAAAGCCCATGCACACAAATAAAAACACTTGCTTTAATTAATTTGGCCATGGTGATTTGGGCCAGTGGTTTTTCTCCTCTAATCTTTGGGGTTAACATTGTCACACAGAAGACAGCTGGTAGCAAGGAATCCGAATTGTCACACTCTATAAGAAGTCTGGCTCCATTTATACTAACTGAAGAAACCAGGCAAGAAGGGCACATGCCTAGGATGACATGTTTCTTCGTTGTTTTTGTTTTCTGTTTCTAACATAAAATGGGCTACGAGTGACAACTTAAATGACAAAAATATAGAGTAGTGATTGAGTGGGAGTGGGAGCTATATGAAGGGATCTCGTGGGGTGATAGAAAGGTTCTGTCTGTTGCAAGATTGGTATTTTCTTTCCTTAATTAGTGTTTGAAGTGTTGTTGGTTTTATGCTAAAGAAAAATGATCTTGATCCGACCTTCCTTTCCCTTTAATTTGCCTTTTTATTTACAAAGCAAGTTTGGTGGCTTCCCGATTTTCTTTCTTTTGCTCAATATTATTTCTTTAAAAAATTTTATTACGTTTATTTATTTTGAGTGTATATATGTGTGCATGGGTGTGAGCGTGTATGTGTGTGTGTGCATACACACACAGCATGGCACATATGTGAAGGTCAGAGGACAGCTTATAGGAGTCGGTTCTCCCCTTCCACTTGTGTGTCCTAGGGACGGAACTCAGGTCCATAATTATGGCAGCAGGGGCCTTTCACCAGCTGAGCCATCTTGCCAGCCCTCAGTAATGTTTTTTTAGCATTCGTTTCTTGCATAAACTTTTCTCTGTCTGGCTTAAGCCTGGTGTGTTCAATGAGAACAGGCATGGTGTGAGATTGCACACCTTGTGTATATTCCCAGGGTTCCTCATGTCCCCACACACCACTCTGCACTGCGTAGTAGACTTTCTTAGTACAAAAGACAGTGCTTGCTTTTCTGTGTACCTGAGTACCAGAGAAGCAAAGGCTTAGGTTCTGGGGGCCAGAGGAGAGCTCAGGGACTCAATCCTAAACGAATAACCCCATTATTATCCTAACGCATTCTGGTCATGCGAGTTGAGTTACTTTTAGCCCTAAAGAACAAGGGGAAGATATCTCCAGCCTTCAGACCCGAGGACACTGGGGAAGGACCCATCCCACCAGGAGGTTCATTTCACCAAACCAGCTGGCTTTCATTCTTATGGCAGTCTCTGAATTTTATGTGACATGTATTTGTTTTCAGTTAGGTTTGCAAAGTCACCTTAGGAGCAGTGGTGGCTTACTAAGCGGTACAGAGGGAGCTTACTTGATGGCTCAGGTGGTGTCCTGAGCACAGAGAAGGCAGCCTGCAAGCTCTAGTTTGTTTCCTCTGTTTGTTTTTACCTGAGTGACACAGTCTCCGTGCACCTTCCAGCGGGTGTACTCTGCGTTTGGAGAGGCTGCAGCGCTGTGAACGGCGATGCTCGGCATGTCCTCAACTTTAGGCATCTTCTTCCAAGTTCTAAGGACAAGAATAGAAGAATCTCCAGAAGACAGGAGCGGTCTCCCTCTTACACCCTGTCCTCAGCCAGGAGTCTCGCCTCTGGGGAATCTTTCAGTTGGAGGCTCGTCCATTCTCCCAGCCCTCAGTACTCTGTCAGCAGGGAGCTCTCTGAATGGGCCATACCTCTTGAGCGCTTCCTTTTCTAGAGTCCAGGGGAAAAAAAGCCAGTGTGTGACTGCCACAAGTAATATGGCGCTCCTTTTTTTTATTTAAATAATGAGATGTTTGTACAAGCTGAAGACAAAGGTACTCCTTATAGAGCCCTCTGAGTTTCTGTAGGGATCAAGGAATTAAAACAAAAATCCCTTGTAGAGCATTGCTATTATCCTCTTTGAAAGAGGAGGAAAATAGAGGCACAAAAGATAAAGGACTTGCCAAAGTCAGTACATAGCAACATCAGAATCCCAGCTTGGGCAACCTGGATTTCAGTGGTTGCGAACGGAATGACTACCTGTCAACAACTGCACATGATGGTGGTCTCGTGGTTCAAATATAATATTCCAGTAAGGGTACCCAGAATGGAGATGCCAGGTTGCTGTAGGATAATCCCTTTGTCCACTGTGAAGATTTGTCACTGTGGTTGGGTTAATAAACAAGCTGACTGGCCAATAGCTGAACAGAATAAGGTTAGGTGGGAAAGCCAAATTGAGAATGTTGGGAAGGAGAAAGGAGGAGTCAGGAGATTCCAGCCAGCTGCCGAGCAAGCAGGACTTGTAGAAAAGGGGGTAACAAGCCATGAGCCATGTGGCAAAGCATTAATAGATATATGGGTTAATTTAAATGTAAGAGTTAGCTAGTAACAAGCCTGAGCTTTTGGTCTTGCATTTATAAATAATACTCAGTCTCTGTCTGGTAATTAGGAAGCAGCCCCTGGGACAGGGAGCAGTCTGTCAGGACAGGAAACTCCACCTACACCAGGTCACTGAGACCCTGCAGTTCCTATACTCCCAAGTGATGCCCTGGCTGCAGGTCCAAGGTTAAAAGCACAGGTTTGGGGGACCAATCCTGATTCCAGGGCTTGGTCTCCTATTCTGAAGTAATTTGATTAAATGTCTTGGGGGTTAGCAAGAGAGAACTTTTCAGGGTGCTGAAACATGGAAACTTAATACTTGAAAAGTAGTCAAAGTAAGAAATTAGTCAAAGGACTGCACGTCCATGTATGTGGATAACTAAAATGCCTAAGGGAAATATTTCTATGATATTCCCAATAAGATGGAACAGTTACTACAGATTGAACATCCCAGAAATGTCCCCCTGTTCCAAAAACTACAAGAGGCAAATCTCATACTTGACCTCACAAGACAATTAACTAAATGCAGGTACATTGACAGCATCGCATAAAATCTCCTTCAGGTATATGGAAAATATGATCAAATGATATTCTCAAATAGTTACTAAAATATTTGTAAACAATCTGTTCTGATTATGACACGAACAGCCAGCATATTGCAACTTCTCTCAAGGTAAGAGAAAAGATACTCCAAAACTCACCATGACAGCATTAGAGAAAAACCAAATGAAGTAGAGGCATTCAGGCATGAATGTTCATTCTCATGTTCAGAGAGAATCCTCTCCAGCATGATGCCAGGCATAAATCAGCCACTTTTAGCTGCATGATGCATGTGACAGAGGTTAAAAGGGACAGGAGAGTCCAACAAAACTGAAGGCGAGAGTGCAAATGGCTAATTAAAAAGTGTGTGGAAGAAAAGAAAGCATTTCTGAAGTTATGTTTGGTCATTGGGCCAGTAAGACTTGGTTTATCAAAATCCCCTCCTTTTAACTTGATAAAAAAAAAAAAAAACAGTCACCACGGGTAACAGATGAGTCCATATGCTTCCAGCTTCCCAGGCAGACTCCTTCAGCCAGCCCCCAGTAGCAGAGAAGTAAATGTTAAGCTGTTAGATCTGAACATTTACAAGTGCTTAACTAATTATAAACTAAAAATAGAATGCCTTGAATTCAAGATCAGATGAGAGAGCCAGCATCAATCCACCCACTACCCATCCTCCCTACTTCCCTCCATCCACTCTCCATCCACCTCTATCCATTCTTCATCTGTCTGTCCATCCATCCATCCATCCATCCATCCATCCATCCATTCACTAATCCACCTATCCATCCACCCACTCAACTATCTATCATCCACCCACTTATCCATCCATCCATCCATC
Organism: Ondatra zibethicus; assembly: GCA_004026605.1. NCBI lineage: Eukaryota > Metazoa > Chordata > Mammalia > Rodentia > Cricetidae > Ondatra > Ondatra zibethicus. Next base: position 182,027 of record PVIU01000854.1, read on the forward strand.
CATCCATCCATCCATCCATCCATCCATCCATCCACCCATCCATCCATCCATCTACCCACCCACCCATCCATTCTTCCACCCACCCATCCATCCATCTACCCACCCTTCCTCCCATCCATCCATCCATCCATCCATCCATCCATCCATCCATCCATCCATCCATCCATCCATCCATCCATCCAAAGCCTACCAGGACTCATGAACAAAACTTCTAATTTCTATGCTGTAGGAGTTCCAGTCTAGTGACAGAGATTGTGAACAAGACACTCTGGTGTAGCAGTGTAGCGCCAGTCAGTGAAGTCTACCCAAACTATGTTGAGGATGTATGATGCGGAGAGAAGAAGGCTTCCCTAAGAAAAGACACTTCCTGGCGGCCCTAAGAGGGGCTATAAACAGGCAGAGGAAGTCACTAAGACAGACACAAAGGGATGCGAGGAAGAGGATGCTTGTTAGAAGTCCACTTGCTTCAAACCATGGGGGCTCACTGGGGTTTGCAGGCATCATGAAGAAATGCACAGGGGAAATGAAGCAGGGTCTCCATCCGTCATGTTTGGTGGGTTACATGAAACACTCCAGAAAGATTTTAATGAGAAGAGAGACACCATCACCCCTCACCATCTCCTCTTCCACTCCTTGACAACACCATGACAGAGATCTATCAATACAGAAGTCACAACACGTATACAGTGATGGACCTATGACAAGGCTTCCATCCATCTTGGCCTCCCGGACCCCCTTTCGTGCTCTGATCTCATGTTCCCCACACTTGCAGGTCACCGATCCTGCAAGATCCTGCAAGAGTACAGTCCTTCTAGCCTGGCTGCCCTTCTTCAAGCTCTGCAGATACGGCCCACCCAAGGGCCCATCTCTGGCACTTCTGCAACAACAGCACTCTCCCTTCCCCTGGACAACAGCACCCTCCCCTCCCCCACTCCTTCTCCTTCCTCCCCTCTTTGATTCTCAGAATCTCTCAACGGGGCCCATCCCAGTGACCTCTCCAAACACTGCACTCATACACGTGTGGGTATCGGGCATTGGAACTCTTTTTATTTTTTACATTTATCAGCTTCAAAAATATCATATAACTTATTTTATCTATTTTATTTTGCTCCCACTAGATTTTAACTCCACAAGGGGCAAGACCTCTTGCTTTGTCCCCTGAGGTATTGTAAACACTAAAGGCAAAGATTGGCTGTAGTAGAGGCTCAGTCAATGTTTGATGAATGAACGTGAGATTGGATGTATTCCCCCACCCCAAACCACCCAAATGAAATAAGGGATCAGAAATGAGGGTGAGAGAGGCCAGGGAGAAGTTTGTGTCAGTGATAATGAGGACACGTTGAGCGAGGACAGTGGTTGCTGTGAGGCGGCTGTAGGTTAGAGCTATTACAGGATATTACAAGTCAGAACCTGGTGGACGGTATCCGGACAGGAGAGACAAGCAAACAAGGATGATTCTTCTTATATAAGGCATTTAATAAAAAAACCTGTCATGATTGACGTAAGAAACACCTCTCCCAGGCTCACGTTGTGAACGCTTGGTGCCACTAATGTGAAGGTCTTGTGTGGGGCCTCATGAGGCCCCAGGCATGAGGCCCAGTGTAACTTCCTGAGCCTAACTTGAGTTTGGAGAGGATTGACTCAGCACAGCCCAACCTAGGCCTGCCTCTGCCCAGCCACCACTGACATGGCAGGATATTATTGGCCCTTATTCCTTACTCCACCTCACCCCATCCCAAGACTCCTGCCCCCTACCTCAGCCCTGTGTAAGTTCCTACCCTGATGCAATAAAGCGAGTTCCTGCCTCAACAGACTCCTGGCTCAGTTGTGTGTTTCTCCCCTCTTCCCGGTGGCCAGGGGAGGTCTGGGTCATTGACACTCACCATCCTGCTCAGCCCCAGGGAGAGACCAGCAGGACCAGCTCTGCCTCAGCCCTATCTGCTGGAGGACCCAGCAGTCTTGGAAACTTTGGATGCAGAACATGCCTGAAGAAAGTATACCACCTTGGGGAGGATTCTTGGGGACATATTATCCCTGGCTCCTTCCTGTCTGTCAAGAAGTAAGGCTGTCTCTCACCACGGTGCTTTGCCCAGGAGACGATCTGCCATGGGTGGGACCCTCTGAAACAGTAGTGGTCAAAAGACCTTCTTTCCTGTGTCATATCTGCCAGGTATGCTGGTCATGGTGACGTGTAACCCATAGAAGATTCTACCTAAGGCAAGTGCCAAGTATTTTTATTCATGTTCTATTTTCCCACTGACATCTGGAGAGCATGTGTTCTATCCCAGTAATCCCCAGAAACCTTCGGATGCCCCCTAAAACCAGGGTGTCCTTGGTTAGTTCACTGTAGACAGGAACAGATGCACAGCAAACTAAACCTGGGGGGAAACACCAGATTTGTGAGTAGCCCCATGAATCCGGCTTCTCTCCAGCTGTGGAAGGCTATAAACTCTTTTCTCATGATAAGCGGCGCCCACTTGCTCCAAGTTCTCCCTGTTCTCATGGCTCCCAGATGGGTTCCAGCTGCCCAGGGCTATTTCTTGTGTTCCAAGCCTTTTAGCGGTCCACTTGCTTTTCTTTTTTATCCCTTCTGTCTGTCCCCTCCTCCCTCTGCCACCCACTTCCTAGGTTCTGTTTGAGCGGACCTATTTTTTGAAGAATATCTTGAAGACTTCTTATTGAGGCATGGCCTCTGGGTTTTTTGCTTTGTTTTGTTTAAATTCTGTAATTTTTGGATCACAGGGCCAGTCGACCGCAAAGCTGTCCAGAGGGCCAGTCCCACCAGTCAGCAGATGGGCAGCTGTCTCAGAGGCATGCGTGACTGTTCCCTGAAGCTGCTTTTGCGAATTTTCTTTGCTCCCTTCTCTCAAAAGAGATACCTATCTACCTGCCACTACATGGACCAGCCAGAGTAATGGGACACTGTCTCCTGAGTGCTTTCTTGTTCCATTCCTTCCCCTATGTGCTGGAGTACTGGACCTTAATCGCCGTCATTCACGATAAATGGATTGCAGTAGTTTTCTAGTTCCTACCTGGAAGACTGAGATGTCAGCTGTAGAAGGGAGCCTGTTGTCTGTGGCTGCATTTGAGCATCTGTCAGGCCAGGGAGTGTTCATCTGTGTCCGCCTGGGTTTGAAGGGATTGTTTCTATAAAGCCCCCAGTGGTTTCTGCAAGTTCTGCTTGAGGTGGGGCCATTGTTGTAGAGGAGGGGCTACTGTGATCACTGTATCCTGTCTGCGCCCGAGTGTGCATGGGAGACTGTACCACAGGAAATTCACAGCCTCCCTCTTTCTCTCATATGCAGAAGCAGTGTGAGTGATTGTGTGTGCACAGGTGTGTGCTTGTGTTTTGGGCACGTTGAACTTTTGGGGGACTGCAGTGTAATTATGTCTTGTGTTGTGTGAGGATCGGGAGTCTTTATGGGATGTCTTCAAGAAGGGTATCTCTGTGGTCCATGCCCATGGAGTGTGTGTGTGTGTGTGTGTGTGTGTGTGTGTGTGTGTGTGTGTGTGTGTGTGTGTTTGTGGTGGGGGCTAGCAGCTGTATCTGAACATGTGACAAAGGGGATCTGTGGAGAATGTGTGTTATAGATGCCCTCTAGGGCACTGGGGATATGTTTTGAGATTTTTTTTGAGGGGTGTGGGGATTGGGGTATATGTTAAAGTCTGTGGGATGGATGTCCATGGGGTATTTTGAGGGCTTCTGTGTGATATATGGGATCTTTGGGGGTGAGTGTGGGACATCTGTACTATCTGGGCTTACAGGACCCGATCCCTGGGGGCTCTGCAGCTCTCTCCATGACTCTGTGTGGGGAATCTGCCCCATAGCTTTCCTTGGTCCCAGGCAATTCTCTGCCTCTCTGGAGCTTCAAGCTACCGGTAAGTACCAGCAGATGCCTCTGGTGAAACGAGTAGGCTTTGGCTGAGCTGGAAGCAAATGGTAGTTCCCTCCCAGTGGCCGTGAGGTGGTATTGATCTTGTGTGTGTGTGTGTGTGTGTGTGTGTGTGTGTGTGTGTGTGTGTGTGTGTGTGTGTGTGTGTGTGAGAGAGAGAGAGAGAGAGAGAGAGAGAGAGAGAGAGAGAGAGAGAGAGAGAGACCTTGTGCACTTGTGGTCATGCAGTGGTCACACCCAATCCTAGGTCACCTACTAACACTGATGCCTAGTCCACAAAGGCACATACTCCTGTCTCCAGAGTTATGCTGGGGGAGACTGAAGAGGTAGTATGTCAAAGGCCCTTCCTGCCTGCCAACCTGCTGGACACTGTAAGACCGGGCACAAGGCATGGACTTGGACTTTTTGTGCACTGTTTCCAGAGGAAGTCCGAAAAGAAGATGCTCCACAGAGGATACCAACCAAGAACATTTCCATCCAGAAGAGTCCCAGATCTCCTTCCTGAGAGGCCACTGTAGGACACTAGTGTCTCCATTGACTGTGTAATCTATAATGATCATCTGTAGCCTATGACCTCGTATCCCACCAGCACGTCCAGGCTGCATCTGGAAGCTTACCCTCTTACTCAAGCTCCCACGTGGGATAGGTTCACAGAGCTGCCTGTCACTGTGGGCGATCCCTGCTTCCCCTCCCATCTATCGAGCATGCCAGGTCCTCTGCACTGGTTCCCAGGCAGCTTGAGCAACATTCCAGAAGCCAGCCAGAGGCCCCAGCTTTAAAAGCTGAGAATGAGGTTATCAAGGTCTGAGCTGAAAACTGCACACTCAGCCTGCCTTTCTGCAGGTTTCACATCTCTGGTTAAGCCAACCAAGCATCAAACATGCACAGACCAAACCAAACTGCATCTATCTTGAGTATATACAGACTCCTTTCTTGACACTGTTCCCTAAAAGCCACAGTATGACAGCCAACTAGTTGCATATCATTTACATTCTGTCAGGCAGTACACATCATTGGACAGTTTAGCGCACCAAGGAGGGCGTATGCAGGCTCTATCAAACACTGTGTGTTATTTTAGCTAAAGCACTTGAGTGCTTACACATGTTGGTATAGAATGTCCTGGAACCCAGAATACTGGGGGGCAGGGAGCTTACCCATAGGTCAACTACCAGTATAGTTAAAGAAGAGCTTGAATTGTGGCTCTCTAGTGAATTCTGGTCGTCTTTTCTTTTTGTTTGAAAAGGGCATCTAGCTAACTTTGAAGCCAAGCTCATTCCTGACTTTCACTTTCTGAGTCACTCCACAAGACCATCTCTAGTTTACAAGAAGTAGTCCCGGCAGCCACACAGTCCTCATAGTCCAACAGTTTGTTCCTCTCCAGGATAGGCACAGCTTTGTCACCCAAGTCCTGAGGTCAGGACACCCTTGCTACCCCTTAGTTGTATTGATCTTTCCTCCTGGGCACATCTGAGTTACCTTCTCCCAATCTCACTGGCTCTGTGTGAACGGTTATGTTTCCCAGGTAATCATCCAAGACTCAGAGGCAGGGGGCATCCCTGCTGGGGACCACACCTTTGGGCTGGTGTGCCATAGCCTCTCACTTGGATGTAGTGAGTCCCCACAGGTCTAATGTGTTGACAGCTTTGTTCAACTAGTGGGAGGTGACAGAGCCTTGAAGAGGCCAGGCCTAGAGGGAGGAAGTTAGGTCATTGGAAGGATGCTCTTGAAGGGATATTGGGTTCCTGGCCCCTCCTCTTCCTGTCTTTATTGCTGGTAGGCCACCGTGAGACGGTCTCTTCTACTACATGCTTCCACCACCAGGTACTATGTCCCTGTGGGTGAAAAACAACAGGGCCCAAACCCAGCAGGGCCAAATGGTCAAGGGCTGGAATCTCACAAACTGAGCAAAAAGAACCCCCTTTCTCTTCAAAATTGTCTATCTTGGGTCTGTTGTCATGGTGATAGGAAGCCGATGCACACTATCTCTTCCTTTGCAACTGTGAATTGAGAGCCCACTAAAGGACAGGTGCTCTCCTTCCTGACAGCACATTTGATGGCAAGAAAGGTGCTGGGTGTGACTCGTGCCATGGGCATTGCAGAGGGAGGGCTGTGAGCTGTGATCTGGGACACTTTCCGGAAGAGATGGAATTGGATTCCAGGATTGTTGGAGGGAAGAATTCAGGATGATGGGGTGGTAGGAAGTGGCCCTGTGCCTGGCCTCTGGGATAGAGGCGGTGGTGGTTTCAGTGAGAAGTGCACCCCATGGGCTCAGGTAGTTGAACTCTAGGTCTCCAGTTGGTGACGCTGTCTGGGGAGGTGGTGCAGCCTTGCTGGGGGAAACACAGCACTGGAGGTGGGCTTTGAGAGTTGGCAACTTCACCCTACTTAAAGTTTGTCCTCTCTGTTTCCTGTCTGCTGTTTAAGATGTGATCTCTCAGCCTGCTGTGATGCCTCCCCCACCATTACGGAGCTCACCTCCCTCCCCCAGAACTGTAAGCTGAAATAAACTCTCTTTGCTTTAGGTCACGGTGTTTATCATAGCATCAGAAAGGGACTGATACATTCGGCAGGAGTGGTATGCAGCATGCACAGGGGACTTAGAAAACTCCTCTGTTGGACCCCTTTCTCTGTGTTTACCCCACTTTGTTGTTTGGGAGTAGGGGTAGCTGGGTGCCTGAATCAGCACACAGAGGCTGCCCACCAAATACATCTATTACTTGAATAATTACTTGAACTATTACTTGTATAGCAAGTAAATTTCTGTTGTGAAAACCCACTGAACTTGGTGGACATTTGTTAAGTGTCTTAGTCATGTTCTATTGTTGTGGAGAGACACCATGGTCACAGCAACTCTTATAAAAGAAAACATTTAACTAGGGTTGGCTTGCAGTTCAGAAGTTGAATCCATTATCATTATGGCGGGAAGCATGGTGGCGCACAGGCTGACGTGGTGCTGGAGAAGGAGTTGAGAATCTTCCATCTGGATTCTCAAGCAGCAGAGAGAGAGAAGACACTGGACCTCGCTTGGGCATTTGAAACCTCAAAGGCCACCCTCAGTGACAAACTTCTTCTATCAAGGCCATACTTCCTAATCCCTGTTGAGTAGCGTCACTCTCTAATGGCCAAGCATTCAAATCCATGAACCCACGGGGGCCATTCCTATCCGGACCACCACATCCAGCATGCTCACCTGAGTTACAACAGCTAATCATCTGGACATTTTATGCTTTCCTGAAATATCCATCTTGATCTTTTGTATTACTGATTTTATTATCATCTGCTTTGTTATGCTGAGAACTCTTTCTTGGATGAATGAACAGATTCAACTTCAGAGGTACAGAGTGGTATTGTAGTCATGTCAGGAGTATGAGGCCAAAGCTGGGATATGAGTGTATCATGGAGCAGGGTTGTAAAGTGGAGTCTGAGTCTAAGGAGATTAGAAATCAGAAGAAAAAGCAAAGCACCAAGCCATCTGTGTGTGTGTGTGTTTGTGTGTGTACGTGCATGTGTGCACACATGCATGTTCACATATACACATGTGTATGGAGTCAGAGGTTGACATTAGGCAGCTCCTTCATTTGCTCGCCACCTTGTTTAGAGACAGAATTTCTCGCTGAACTTGGGGCTCACCCATTAAGCTAGACTGGCCAGCCAGCCTACCACAGGGATTCGCCTGTCTCTACTACTGTTGGGGGTACCAGTATGCAGCACCCAGATTTTATGAGAACTGAGGTCCTCATCTTTGGACAATAAGCACTTTCCAGACTGAGCCATATTCCCCAACCCCTTGGCCATCTTGAGAACATTTGGTTGAATCTTTTACCTATTGCAATACATATATAAAATATTATGAAAAAAATTGCTTTAAAAACATATGGCTCCACCTCTTCTGCAATTGCATTTAAACTTCAATATTTACCTTAATAGTTCACCTACAGATGCCAAAGCCAGAATGTTCACACATCCCTGCAATCAATTGAAAAAAGAAAAGAAATGAAAAACGAGTGAAAACCCGGCATGTCCCACTTGTTCCCCGTGCGCTGAAAGTGTGCGTTCTCTGAGCAGAAAGAGCAAACAGCATTTCTCCCTGCGAGATGAGTGGGTGACTTTTCAGACAGCCCTCCCCCTCCCCAGCCAGGTGGAATGTCACACGCGGAGACACTGGGGCTTCCATGACCTTGAGGGGGACATCAGCTCAGCCACACTGCACTTGTCCAAGTGATAAGCCTCAGGGTCACAGGGCACTCCCCTGTGGCACATAGAGGACCTTGATGATGCCAGCTCACAGTGAGCTGTGTTTGGAATTGCATTTGATATGGTGGAACACACCGGCGTAATAGCTTGGTGTATATATAATGGTCTGACTTTATTTTAATTAAAAAAGACAACAAAGCAACAAAAAACCCTTGCTGCCATGAGGTGCCTAATAGATTCTGTCACTCTCTTGGTGTCCTAGGGACCTCTGCTTCGAGCAAGCTAAGCTAGAATGGTGGTAAGCAACCAGCTTTGTTGTCCCATAAGGCTAGATTCTCTTTCCTTTCCCTTCTTCCTCTTGCCTGGTGCGCATGTGGGCATCAGGTCTGTCTGCTTTGAAAAGGAATTCCAGCTTTATTATCTCCCATTCGTCCCCTGGCTCCCTCTACTGAACTCCTCATCCATCTAACCTGGGGTGCTCTCTGGCTTTGGACCCCACCTTCCAGCCTTGTGCTTCCCCACTGACCTATCTTGTTCACCCGTACCAACCCACAGACACCTTCCACTCTGCTGCTCTCCTGCAAGAAACTGAGACTGCAGCCTGCTCCCTGCTAGGTTAAGTTGAGACCCTTTAAAGACCTCAGCCTTCAAGCGTCCATCAATGCCCCCCATCATTCATCATTTCCACTTCTGTGTTCCGAGTTAAGCCTTCCTCCAGTTCAGCTGGCTGCCACTCCCTTCCCTGCCCACCATCTCCGTGTCGTGTTTACAGGGGGCCATTCATTGGCTATCCTCTCTCTACCTGGAGCTGGTACTTGTAGTATGGAGCTGGCTCAAGAAGGTCTCCTCCCTTGCCCCAGTCCAAAGACTATTTTCTCTAATCAATACTGAAGATCACTATCTCCTGCCTGCCGTTAGCAGGATTGCTGAGCTCTTACTATACTACACATAAGCACTGCTTCAGTACTTCTAAAAGGAATTTAAAGAGGTAAATGTCCCTTTCCTTTCGAGATGAGGAGACTAAATCTCAGAGACCTCGACCCAAATCTCAGCGGCACTTGACACCAGAGTCTGCGTCTTTACTAGCCACTAAACAGACCCGTTTGTATTTGTTTGTCTTCTGAAAGGCTTTGATGGCAAAGCACATTGATTCTGCTATTTTTCCTTTTCTACCCTCCAATGAGCCAAGTTAAGTGCTGAGCACATGTGCCTTTGGCACGCTCACGGATTTGAGCGCCTGCTTCCAGATTTAATAACATGATCTCAGATGAACAATGTATGGAAGCAACTGTCACCGAGTCACCGAGATCGTTTGTCTTGGTAAATGACAGTTGATAATCCATATCGGGACAAAGTGACCGGCAACATTCTGATAAGAAACTAGCTCAGCCTCCATGGAATCCATTCTTCTCTTTCCTCTTTTGGAAAATCAAAACCCAGATCAGACACTTGAGAACTCATTGCTAATCTGAAGTCATGTTGCTTCCAACCCTTCTTCAGACCACCCCAGGGGCCTTGTGACATTACCTGCTAATGCTTCTAACTCATCTTCCCAAACAAAGAGGCACCAGCCTGTCAACCGACACCCTTCCCTCTGCAGAGAGCTGAGGTTCTCTCCAGACTGGCAGGGTGGGTGAGTACTCACCGTGGAGCCAGCCCTCCCCTTGTCAGGCCCCTGGGTGCATATCTGTGGGGTAACATTTACAGTGTAGGATGGCTGGGCCCTGTGGAGCTGGATGGGATTCTTAATAAAGCCAGGCTTCATTAAGACAGAGCACGGGTGATGCGCCCTTGCTTTGGAGGAGAGGACAAGCCAGCACAAGACGAATGCTCTCCCTTGGCTTGGAAATCATGCGGGTCAAGTGCCTTGTCACGCATTAACGGCCCTTTAAGTTGCTAGGCAGACCGAGAGGAGCGACGCAGATAAACCAAGGCGGTCACATAAATGCTGCCACACAGACGCCGCCTTTAAACAAAGTGATTTGCTAAATGAGTGGCTGGCGATTTTCCAGATGGCCAATGTGACACAGGCTTGGATGAATCCTTTCTTCAATCACGCGTTTGTCTGGACTGAAACATGAAAGGCCAGGTTACAGCCACTGCAGTGGCTGCAGCAGCTTCGAAGCCCTTACATAAAAGCCTCCTGGTGTGGCCAACGAGGCAGCTGGAGCGGATACCCTGGCATAGCGCTAGGGATGCCACAAGGACAGCTGCTTCTTAGACGGATGCCAGCCAGCTCCGAACAGAGCATTCTGTGCCTACTGTGTCACTTCACATACCACCAGGTCTCTGGGGTCTTAGTCCCAGATAAAGCTGTAGTAGAGGCTAAGAAACAGAAACACCACTGTGTCCTATGCCATCATTTTAAATATGAATTATTAAACATGATTTTAAAATCATTTGCATAGGTTTCATTGTCTCCCCCACCCAGTTCTGGGGACTGAACCCAGGACCTTGTATATGTTAGGTAAGCGTTGTAACCCTGAGGCACAGAGCCAGACCCTCGAGGTCAGTTTGGAAATCACCAAGATAGACGGAAAAAGCCACCTCAATCTCGGCTTGAGGACTTTGCTAGAGATGATGATGATCATTTCGTCCTGGGACCTTAGGGTTCCACAAGGAGTAATTGAAATAGGGTCATCTGGAGACAACGAGGAGGCGTCGACCCCCCCGTCATACAGTGGGCAACAGTGGGAACAACAACAACGAAACCCCCACAAAAAACCCAGCTTTATTGACGGGTGCCACTGTGCCAGGCTGCACCCCCAGGCACATTTGGATTGATGGAGGGTTCTTCAGCAGCTCCCAGGATTTCTGTTCAGTTGCTAAGGAGTGCAGCCCCACCCCTCGAGAGACCCCACTGGCCAGGCAGAGGCTGGAGCCTCAGTGTTAGTTCCTTTCTGACTCAAGAGGCAAAGTCTAACAGGCTGAGTCATCGGTGGAAGCTTCTGGGGCATGCAGGGGAAACTACTTGCTTGCTGAGGAAGAACCCCGAAGTGGTTTCGGATCTACACCGGGTGGAAAATTTTGTCAACTGAGTTCTATTTCCTGCGTGCACACGAATGCTTTCTCACTGATGGGGACTTCTCTTAGGAGTTTCTGATCGTGGGGACTAATGGACCCACAGTCAGCCTGATGTAAACAAATGCACTGAAAAGCCGTTGGGCAGTGGATACCATGGTCCTCTGCCTGTCTCAACCAGGTACCATGTTTGTGGCCGTATCACCCTGACCATGCACGATCTCTTCAGGTACCATCTTTGCCCTGACTCTTCTGTGGCCGACTTCCTCAACGAGGTCACAAGTCCCTGCACATTATCTACAGGATAATTTCTCAAAGCGCCCTCCATAAGGGTGGGTGAAAACTGACTTGCACATAGTGTTGCCTTAGGGAGTGCTTGGCCAAGACTTTCTCATGGAGGTCTGGATGGCAACAGTCCTGGCCACTAGAAAGGACTTGGTACAGTCCACAGAGTTCCAGTGGAGAAAGAACAATGAAGACATTAACTCTGGCACAGTTCCCTTTTAAAAAAGACCTAGCAATAAGAAAATGACATGGAAACTGTAGACATTGTGTATTGATGAGCGAGCACACTGGCCCAGCGGTTAAGAGTGCTCTTCCAGAGGACCCAGGTTCAGGTCTCAGCACCCACGTGGCGGTTTTCAACTGTCTGCAACTCCAGCGTCAGGGGATCCAACACCCTCTTCTGGCCTCCACGGGCACTGCATGTGTGTGTACATGGAAACATATCAGGCAAAGCACCACACAAATAAAATAAATAGAAAGTTTTTTTTAAAGTTATGGGTTGGTTTAGATGAGATGGCTCGGCATGCAAAGGCAGTTGGCACGAGCACACGGCCTGAGTTTTGATCTCCGTGCCCCGTATGGTGGAAGGAGAGGACTGACTACGGTAAACTGACTGTCCTCGGACCTCCTCATGTTTGTATACACACACACTCAAGATTAATAAAAGCGTAGTAAAGAGAAGTAGGTTTCAGGGCTGGAGAGATGACTCAGTGATTAAGAGTGCATTTTGCCTCTTCCGGAGGATCCAGCTTCGGTTCCCAGCACCCACACCGGGCAGCTCACAACCACCTGTAACTCCAACTCAAGGTGATCTGATGCCCTCTGCTGACCTCTGTGGGGACCTGCCCTCGTGTGTCCATGCTCACAATTAAAAATAGCAAATTAGGTCTTTAAAGAGGAAGTAGATCCCTTAATCAGCCTCCCGAGACACAGCTGAGCACTGCTGAAAGCCATCTTTTAAGGCGCCACGAGGCTTGGCGCAGGCTGCAGACACCTCAAGGACAGTCACTCATGGAGCAGCCTTCGCAAGCCTCGTGACAGACAAGGTCCCCTGTCACAAATGTAGCTTCCCTTATGCTAAGTCCTTGGTGCCAGGGATACAGAACAATAAAGAACCATGCAAATTGTGGCGCCTCTGAAACCTGCCAGGGTTAGGAGACAGATTAGATGACAAAGCAGGCATGTGAGTGCTGCTGTCCTACAAATAATCTTGTTTCTCTTTCGCATAACCCCGCAGCTTAGTGAAATGCCACCCTCAGATGTTTAACACTATTTTCATTTTAAACCTTTTCCCAGACTAAGGGGGAAAAAATCTTTTTTGAAATGATCGTCGAATGAGGTCTTAAGTATGGTTTGAAAATGCCACGACTTTTTAACATTCAAATACAGCTCCACAAAGTCACCCGTGACTGACATTTTATCCCATCTCAGAGCTGTTAATTAAGAAGCACAGATATGAGCAGCAGAGATGAAATCAACAGAAGCTGCAAGCCATTCTTAAAACGCAACCCCGATTTGCTTCGACCCTGGGTGCCTATCATGTCATTCACACGGAGTCCACTAGGGGGCAGTGGATGATTGCGTCTGAAGCAGGAGAGCATTCATGCGCCTGAAGTGTGGCAGGCGCTTCACACAATGATCAGAGTTGCAGTGGTGACAGGTAGGGAGCAACCAGTCATCGCTCCCAGCGCGTCTGTCAGAAGGATAAGGTGAGATGGGTCATTTGCATTTTCAGCAATGAGCTTGCATTCTAATGAGCAGCCAGTGCTGCCTGGACCTGTCCTGGCTTCCCTCTTCGGCTTGCGCAGGAAGGCAGTAACCAGGCCAGACCATACCCAGGAAAGCATCCAAGAAGAGGCAGAGGCAAGGAACTCCACTCACAGGGGCTGGCTGCCACCAGACGCCGCGGGCATAGGGAGGCTTCCCTCTGCCACAAAGTCCCTGCCAGCTTCCATTTGGGGAATTCCAGCCTGGAGGCTGTGTGGCGCAAATTTAAGACACGGTTTCCTGTACTAGTCTGTATGAAGGGCACCCCCTAGAGTGGAGCAACACATTGCTTGTGCTCTCTTCCTGCCCGTGGGCTGTGGGTTGTAGATCTCTGTAGGGCTAGATGCTCCCTTCTGGCCTCTCTCCTATGAAAACCCTCCTCATGAAGACATTTCAAGAAGCATAGAGGGACAGCCCCGGAGTGAGATAGGGAAGGGAGGCCAGATGCAGTTCTAGGCGAACGCCGTTCCCTCCTGTCTAAATTGGGAAGAGTATGGAATATCCTGTCACCCCGTCCGTCACAGTTCGTGCTTGCGTTACTCAGTCTCCTCTGCTGGGGGAATCTGCATTTAAGCCTTATTTCTAATTGTGAACAAAATGCAGGTGAAGGATTTCTCCATCTTGGCTGGGTGAAGACCCTTCACCTTTCCCTAGCATGTCTCCAGGGATCCCACACCGGGTCTTCTATTCCTAGCCCATGTCGTCACACATCTGTTTCCCAGGGACATTTTGTTTGTTTACTTGGTCATCCTTAAAGCCCAGAGCCAAGGGCATAGACCAGTCACCCAGCTCAGGAACACAGAACCTTGGGCACACTGTGCTGCTCCACTGTCCCTCAGTTTTGCTCCCCCGGCCCCCCTCCCCCGAGCTAAGGTTGCTGTGTGTAACAGCATTGGCTGTCCTGGAACTCGCTCTGTAGACCAGGCTGACCTCTAACTCACAGAGATCCTCCTGTCTCTGCCTCACAAGTGCTGGGATTAAAGGTGTGTGCCACTACTGTCCGGCCAGTTTCTTCATTCTCATATGGAGTCATGGTAGCCTTTGTGGGATGTAGTGAATCCAATTTGTATGTTAGTGAGCACCACACTGGAGAGTACCACACGCATGTTACAGAGCAATACGTGCAAGTTAGGGAGAACCATACACATTAACAAATACCACTCACATGTAAGGGAGGATCACACACTTTAGTGAGCATCACTCACATATAAGGAAGGATCACACACATTAGTGAGCATCACTCACACGTTAGGGAGGGTCACACACATTAAAGAGCACCGCTTGCCTTTTCTCTGAATGTTCTTGTGTGTTGTTTCCCTTTCCATTTTCCATTTCATTTTGACTCAGGCTCAGGACACAGATGCCCCATGGGAGTACCCACCTCACCCCTGGAAAGCACAGTAAACGCCATTCTGATGGTTGACTCAGCTGCACCCCCACACCTACCTGGTCATCGCCATAGAGGATCAGGCATTTGTCATGCTCCACTGCGCTAAAGCAAAGACACAAACACAGAAACATCATCTTCAGACCGGACACGGAGAACAGGGGCCACCTAAGGCCTTCCCATCAAGCCCTGCTTGTCACAGTCTTTGGAACACACTTGTGTGCCTGGATGAGAAGTGTTTTCTAGCTCTCGTTAATCATCTGCTTCCACTGTGCAGATTCACGATCAGAATAAAAACAAACAAGCAAACAAAAAACCCAACGCAGTGTGGGAGCCGAGAGATCCGGAGGGAGATGCCTGGGCCAAGAGTCTTTCTGAGAGTTGGTTATGTGCCATTTCAGTGGCCTGAAAGGAGGCTAAAGGACTCCCCTGACATGGCCACCCATCCATCTGTCCCATCTGAAAAAAAGTGGGAAGGGAAGGGGAAACTCCCATTCGAGTGGCTGTCTGGCTTTGGATGTCATTGCTTGTTGGGAGAAACTAGAGACTGAGGGAGCGATTCTCCTAATGGAGAAAGACTTGAGTAGGGTGGGGCTGGCATGGGGGCAGATGGGACAGGCAGATGAGGCAGAAGCTTAAAAAAGAGGAGAGAGTGGGAACCTTGTGGGAGGACACTGAGTGGCGTGACAAAGCCCCAGGACTGAGTACCGGACTCCCATGATGCTTGAAGTGGTTGGATCCAAGGATGCAAAAGCACCAGCTGCATCCGGGAGTCATGCCCGCAACCAGTGCACACATGCCCGTGTGTGGCTCTACTAAATGGTCCTGGATAATGCATCAGTGACTATCGGCTTTATTCAGTTCCAGAAGGAAAGGAGTAAATTAATGAATTTCTTCCTTGGGTCAGCATCAGTGAACTGCCTGTCTTTGGAACACTGTAGTTACCTCTAAATACCACCCAAACCTTACACTGAATGCTATTTCTGTGTGTTTTTGGAAATCTGGGCAGCTCAAGGAGAAAGATGGTGTTTGTTCAAGAAAGAAAGATTGTTGAGGGTATTAAGGGCTATATTTCATTTATTGATTTTCAGCTTCATGTATATATTTCACTCTTGTCTCTATTCATGAATGTGTGTGTTAGAATCCTGTTTACACTCTCTTCCATGTTCACCACTGTAAACATCTCTGATCCCACTTTTGAGCAATGGTGTGCTTAATAATCAAAACACAAAGAACTACATTTTGCCTACCTATGCTCTGGCACCTTAGCCTTCTATTGCATAAAATAAAACAGTCTGAAGTTCTTCCATTGTAAACTCTGTTTCTCCCATCTGCCTCCTGATCCTGTTCTTGCAAACATTTTTTCTCAGCCCTGAAGAAAGTCTCCTGACCAACCATGGTGTGTCATGGTGCACTCAGGAGAAGAGGCAGGAGGAGCTCTGTGAGTTCGAGGTCAGCCTACTCCTTAGAGCAAGTATCAGGCCGGCCAGGAACACACAGAGAGAAACCCTGTCTCAAAAACAAAATAAATAAAAGGTCAGGTGGTGGTGGCGCACACCTTTAATACCGGCACTCAGGAAGGAGAGGCAGGAGGATCTCAGTGAGTTTGAGGTCAGCCTGGTCTACAGAGCAAGTTCCAGGACACCCAGGGCTACAGAGCGAGTTCCAAGATAGCCAAGGGTATACAGAGAAACCCTGTCTCAAAACAACAACAAAAACGAAAAAACAACAGAAAGTTTTCTATATTTTCTTCAAGCATGTAGCTTAGAAATTTTTAGATCTTTTCTTTACTTGGACTTTTTATTTTTTTATGAGCATGCAAATATTAGGTTTTGTTTTAGAAGATTTTCCACATAAATAGTTTTTGTTGCTTTTCTTTCCTCCTCTTTTCTCCCTTCTTCCTTTGACCTTTCACCCCTCCCTCCTTTGGCCTTTCTGCTTCCAGGTCACCTGTGCCTGTACTTTATTTTCATATGTAACACATGGGCTTACTGTCTTCCCTAGATGAAAAGTATTCTAGTTTGCTTCTTTGCTGCCGTGATAAAACGCCTACCAAAAGCAGTTTGGCTTTATTTCAGCTTACAGGGTCCTAGTCCACTGTCCAGGGAACCGGGGGCAGGAGCTGATGCAGAGGCGGCGGAGGGTGCTGCTTCCTGGCTTGCTCCTCGTGGCCAGCACAGCCTGCTTTCTTTCTTAGATAACTCAGGTCCACCTGCCCAGGGATGGCACCGCCCAGAACGAGCAGGGCCCTTCTGCATGAATTAGCAATCAAGAAAATGCTTCATGAACACACCCACAGGGTATTCTGATGAGATCAATTCCTCTAATTAGGTTTTCTCTCCCAAGATTTGACTCTAGGTTTGTGTCAAGTGGACCACTGATGCTAACTATGACACCAAACCGTGGTTATTTGCTATCCGGCTCTCCAACTAATTTGGGATCTGGATTTTAGCACAGTCTGTCTCTGGACTGCTTGCTCTCCCTTGTACCTACATCCTATGGCTCTCTGACTTTAACTTAATGGTAGGGTTGGGCAGCGCTAATTGTTTCCTTCCTTATTATTCTTTTCAACATTTTCTTAGCCTCCCCTCATATGTACTCTTCCAAAGGGGCCAAAACCAAAATGATCTCATAGAGGCTGATTGGATGCTGAACTGAGCTTTGGTGTTTGAGCATCTTGACAATCTTGAAATTTCTATCAGGGACCATGGACACTTCATGTATATACATACACATATGTATGTATGTATATATATATATATGTATGTATATATGTATATATATGTATATACACATACATACACACACACACACAAGCTTTTTTTTATGTCTTTGAGAGATCATCGTCAAGGCTTTTGCTGGGCACATGTAATGTGCCAATCCATGCCTATAGGCAAAAAAGAAAGTGAGACAAATTGTGGAGTATTGAGTTTCTGGTGACTGAGACCCTGCCATGCTCTCCCACAGAGACCAGGTGGACCTTCTAGTAAAGGTGCATTGGGTTGTGTGCAACAGTGACAATATTCACTAAGAGTGCTTGGATGCTTGAGTCAGCAGTAAGGACAGACTATCATTCGCGTCTGTTAAGAAGGTTCTCGGCAAGGGTGTGGAGAAATGGCCCAGCAAATAAACGTTCAGTTCCCAGCACCCAAATGATGGTTCACAGCTACCCATGACTCCAGTCCCAGGGGACCTGGCATCCTCTTCTGATCTCTGAGGGCACCAGGCACATACACACAGGGCACATATACACATGCAGGCAAATGTGCTCATATATATATAATAAAATAAATAGATCTGGAAGAAGAATAGGAGGAGGGGAGCAGGCGAAGGAGGAGGAAGAGGAGGAGAAGAAGAGCCAAGAGGGCTTTGTGTACCAGAAAACGGTTTTTCTCTATAGCTCACATTCCTACTGAAGAGTTTCAGCAGAATGTAGCCCCTTGTGCCCTGCAATCCTGGCTAACTTCACCTGTCAACTTGACACAGCCTGGAGTCACCAGTGAAGGGGGTCTCAATGCAAGGATTGCCCAGAGCAGAACAGCCTGAAGGGATGCCTTTGAGGGGCCTTGGCTGTGAATATTTATGGGAGGGCTCAGCCCACTGAAGGGAGCAGATGATCCCGGGCTGGCTGGAAAAGCTAGCTAAGCAAAGGACTGCAAGAGAGCCACCAACAGCCTTCCTCCATGGCTTCTGCTTGACTTTTGACCCTCCCTCCCCCCAGGGATGGGCTATGACCTCTAAGCTGAAACAAACCCTTTCCCTCCTCTGGGTAATCTTGGTCCTGGAATTTGTCACAGCAGCAGAATGAAGCTGAAAACACTTGCCTATGTTTCTTGATTTTAGTATCAGCTTTGAACTATTCTTCTAGGCTATTGGTCTTTCGTTTCCTTAATCTCTTGCCTCCACATAGCCTTGGCTTCAACTCTAATTTGGTCACCATCATTGCTTTAACTTTGTCATTGATGGTAACTGGGACATCTCTCCTTACATTACCTAGACACCGATACTAACACGCTTCCTGGTCGCTGACCCTCGTGGCACACACACACACACACACACACACCCGCCACCTGCTTTAAGCCCCACAGCCCAGCAGAGCAAGCCACTTCCTCCTACACCCCGGCTCTCTTGCTCCCTTTCCTTGTTTGTCTATGCGTAGCCCTATGCTTAGGGAAGCTGCTCTCTAGGGTAAGCCTGGCTTGACTGGCCTTTGTCCATATGCAAATGTGGTTGGAGACAAACCACAGAACTGACTGAGAGGTTTGGCATCAAACTCATGGCCACAAACCACTAATGGGTTCTGAGCGCTCCGGGAAGCTGGTCCTCATCTTTCATTCTGTGACACCTTTTCCCTTCTCCCTTCCGCTGCGAATCCCCATGACGCCATCCCTAGTGCCCACGCTCGGACAGGAGATGTCCTAGTTTGCGTCTCTGTTGTCCTGATCAAACAGTGACCTAAAGAGATGGTGGTGAGGAGATGGTTTACCAGTGTCTTACAGGCTCCTGTCGACTATCAAGAGATAGTCAAGGGCAGCCGCGAGGAAGCAGGGCTGAAAGCAGAGGTCATGGAGGAACTCTGCTAACTGGCTTGTCCCCTCTTAGACAACACGGGCCCACCTGCCTAGGGGTAGGACTGCCCACACTAGGCTGATCCCTCACACGTCAATCAGCAATCAAGAAAAGCGTCCCATAGACATTGCCATGGTCTGACAGAGCTAGTCCTTGAACTGAGGTTCCCTCTTCCCAGGTGACACAAACTAACCAGGGCAGGAACTTTCTAGGGCGTGGAAGGACCCTCCTCCAGTCCCTATCACACAGGCACACACGGTGTGTATGGACCTACGTACCAGTTCAGCCTTCTCTCCAGGTCCCCCAGACAAGCCAGCCATGCTCCCCCAGAAACCAGTCCTGACTCATGGCCTTGGGTCCTTTCCCATTTCACCCAAGGTCTGAGCTCAGCGTCTTTCTCTTCTACCTTGTCCACCTTCCGGTTTGTTTTTTTTGGATGTGTCCCTCTAGCACACAAGCACACCTCGTTTCTCCCGCTGGGGACTAGAAAAGGGCTCTGTAACACTGCTCCTGTTATCCCTTCAGCTCCTGCAGCAGCTGCCCCCAAGTCAGCCGTGGTCTCCATGCCGACAACGCCCACGGAGAGGTTCAGCCTTCTTCCCAGCAGTTGCCCTTGCCCGTGATCTCTCGGGCTCAAGTATCTGCCCCCCCTCCTCACTTGGCGCATTTGAGCCACCAGTAAGAACAACTGTCAATCACATGGCCAGGAAGTAGAACAGAAAGGGGCCTCAGGCAAGACGGAACCCCAAAGTCACGTCTCTACTTCCTTCCTTCTCCAGCGAGGCCCTCTCACCCCCCTCCTTTCACCATGTCCCACCTATGAATCAGTCAAGGGATCAAATTATCGATTGGGTGAGAGTCCTTATATTCTCAGGGTCTCTGGAAACATCCATAGACACATGCAGAGGTGAGCTTTACTAATTGACCAAGCGTTTTTCGATCCAATCAAGCTGTCAATCAAATTAGCCATCGTGCCTTGCTTCCAATTACGTGAGCGTGGCATTTAGCACAGGGCCTGGCATATTCTGGGACCTCTTCCAAATCCATCCGCTCTTGATTCTAGAACCTTGGGACACAATGGATTAGGACTTTCCTGTCATGACACTTGTGATTCAGTGGGGGTGGGGGCAGATAATAAGAAAAGTTGAGCCTAATAAACATAAGTCACGTGATAGAAAGCGCCATGGAGGTAAAAGAAGCAGGTGAGAGTCACAAATCGTTCTGGGTCTAGGGATGGGAGAGGCCTCTCTGAGCAAGACACCGAGTGAGGAGTGCAAGGGGGGGGTTCTTCCTAAAGGACATAATGAGGAATACAAAGGCTCGGGAGTGCCGGGGACTATAGGGTGCTGGAAGAACACAGGAGTGGGTGTCCCACAGTAAAGTGGTAAGCAAGGGCCAGGGAGAACCAAGACGTGGTGGCATGGCAGGGGTGTATGAAAGGAAGATTTTCCTTAGAATAAACGAGCCCTCAAAGCTGTGGGGAAATTAGGCGAAGAAGAATTACAAGAGAAGAGGAGAGAGAAGGCTGTGAATGTACGGTGGGGAGGCAGGCAGTGACCACCCAAAGTGGAGGTGACCATAGGTACTGGGGTATAAAATGCTGTTTTGTACGTGAAATGACCCTCGCAGGCACCTGTATTGGCTGCTGGTGCTCTTTGGGGAGGTATAGAATCTATACAAGGAGGGTCTGACTAGGGTAAGTCACTGGGGGTGCGCTTCTGAAGGTTACATAGACCCAGTGGCTTCCTGTCTACCTTGAGTGAGTACCTTCCACCTGCACATCTACCTGCCACCATGATATGTAGCCTCGCCTCAGGTTCATAGTAATGGACCACACTGGCCAGGAGCTAAAGCCTCTGAAACCATGACCTGAGGTGTGACAGAGAGCTGAGAGCACACAGAGGGAGGCAGAGGCTGGCTGGCTGGCATGGGTATGCAGAACCTTGAAGTTGGCCCAGGTGCAGAGAGCATGTTCCCTTCCCGAGGTGGCACTGTCAGGTGATGCTGGGACCTTCTGAGGTGGGCCTTCCAGGAAGTCTTTAGGTCACTGCGGATTTGACCCCGAAGGGATCTCAAAGCCTGTAGTATCTTCTTCCCTTGGCTTTATTCAACTCTACACTACAATGCGCTCTGTCACCACTGGCCCATAACAGCAGGGCCAATATTAACACCTCTAAAACTGCGGACCAGAATAACCATTTTCTTTTTTTAAGTTGATTATCCCAGGTACTGTATTATGGTGACAGAAAGCTGGCTAATATACCCCATGTGACCAACTCCTTAAGAACAGATGGTGTCCTATACCACAAGGCCCTTCAAGTAAGACATTACCGTTGGGTGGTGGTGGCACACGCCTTTAATCCCAGCACTCAGGAGGCAGGTGGATCTCTGTGAGTTCGAGACCAGCCTGGTCTACAGAGGTAGTTCCAGGACAGGCTCCAAAGCCACAGAGAAACCCTGTCTTGGGAAAAAAAAAAAAAAGAAGTAAGACATTACTGAGGAAGCCTTGAAGGGGCTGATACTATTCTCAGTGGTAGGAACCCAAACTAGGGATGAAATTGAGGTTTGGAGAATAGGGTACATCCTACAGATTGATCCATACTTGCCACAGTACCCTTGGGGCATGCAAACAAGGCACGACATGAAGTGGGGTCTTGCCCCTGGATGCCAATGTGTTTTCTCAGAAAAGTCTTGGGGGAAAAAAACTGGAAAAAATAGCCCGAAGTGGAGATTTCTGCTCATCCCCCAAAGAGTCTCTAATTCTACTTCAAAGAATAAAATGACTGGGTGCTTTAAGAGAGACAGACTTCAATGACGGTTTGCTCTCACACCCCAGCAATGAACCCATCTCCGTAAAAGAACCCAGAAATTGTTCACATTGCTCCGAAGATCTGGCAAGAAACCAGGTCGCAGGAATTCGGACCGCCTGTGAGTGTCATTGGCCCTGCAGCAACAGTGCCCCTCACAGATAGAACCATGCTAGATTTCCTTTTAAGATTGATTGGAGGAGGCCAAATTTAGGCCTGCAAGTCCCTGCAGGGGTTTCTCACCTGTAGCCACTAGGCCACATCCTCTATCATCCTTCTAGGAAGCAAAGCGAACTATCTCATTTGGGAGTTAAGGCTGGCAAAGGTGAGTTTACTTGACTAGCTTCAAACAGTGATGGGCAAGACCGCTTCAGCCCAGCAAACACCCTGAGTTCCTGTACAGCCATCAGGACAGGGCAAGCCTGCCACCAGGCCACTGGGGAGAAAAGGGGACTGGGGCACTGCAAATGCCTAGCCGCATTTGGACAGACTCCAGTTTCTCTTTCTTTGAACTTTTTGGAATCGAAGGGAATGCCAAGGAAAGCAATTTCTGACACATCTCAGTATTGGAAATCCCGATGACCTCCACACTGGAACTGCTTTTGATTTTCAAAGAGCCTTTCTTCTCCCCTCCACCCCCATGGGATGCAGAAGGATGAATTGCTGCCCCCGTCAACCCTCCCATGAGATGCAGAAGGATGAACTGCAGAACAAATCTGGTTTTCCTCTTCAGGATCGAGGGAATCATTGACTCACGTTATGAAAGGTGAAGGGGAGACGGAGGTGGATTAAAAACCGTCTACATGGGGCCGTTCAGAGAATATGAAAGAGAGCGCACTCTGATTACACTGAAATGTCTCTAGTTGATGCTGTTAGATCTTTTCTAGACTCCCAGAAATAACAATCCCACACGTAACCCGACTAAGGAAAGACGGGAGGTCACCTTTGGCTTGATGTGTGCTTGTTAAGAACAAAATTAATGGCACCACAGCCTTGAAAGGCAGCCAGGGTCAGGTCAGTCAGGTGCTGTGGCTCATTTTGGAGAATCACTGGGATTGTCACATCTTGAGAGGACCAGCCAATGTCTTAAATTCTGCTTGGATGAAAACCAGAACCCATTAGACATGCTGATCACATTTGCATTTCAGAGACGCTAAGAGAGAGCACAGCCCGCTTGCTGAGCCGCAGTGAGCACAAAGGCTTGCTACGGAGGGAGCCAAATCCTACTGAATCTGCGGAAGGCTGTTGAGCAAAGCATAATCAGACCCACCCAGAGTCTGGGCTCTGTTAGAAAGAGAGGCTAGAAGTAGACCTATCAACCAGCGTGGGTAAGAAAGGATGAGGTCTCAGGAGAGGTCAGTGTGAGCGGAAATGAGGGGACAGATAAGACAGAGCTAAAGGTGGAGAAGAGGCAACCCCGAGAAATTCAAGGTCAAAACTGAATGATGAAGTGGAGGTGAAATAACCATCACACTACACGAGTAAGGTGTGTGTGTGTGTGTGTGTGTGTGTGTGTGTGTGTGTGTGTGTACACATACATGTGGAGACAGAGGTCAATGTGGGGTGTCTTTTTCAGTTTTGAGCCATCTTCCCCTCCCCTGACATTTATACTTCATTGTCAATCTCCTCCAACTCAAATTATCACTCCTTGAAGGACAAAAAGATCCCATGTCCAGAAAGGTGTCTGGCCCACAACGGTCCCACCATGGTCTTTGTTGAGTGACTGCTAATGGCTGTGGAACAAGACACTAGAGATAAAAATGAAATACCCTGGGGCTCAGAGGAGAAGAAATTAATTCCAGGCTTTGGGGGGAAAGATGGCGTCTGAGTTGGATTTGGGGACTGGCAGGATGTTAGTGGATGGCTAGCACGTGGGCAGGGAGAGAGGACACTGAACAGGATGCTGAGTGGACACTGCTCACTGGCAGGGAAAGGCAAGTGAGCCAGAGGGCTGGAACGTGTGTGTGTGTGTGTGTGTGTGTCAGGGCAAAGTGTAAACAGTGAGGTGTGCTCTCAGTCACTGCCATAGCATTTGGGTACCTCTACCAGATTTCGCGGTGAGGGAAGCTGTGGGCCGAGAGGGTATTTGAGGCAGAAATTTGGGGGTGGCCTTTGCTAGTTAGAGACACAGCCTTGGGAGTCATGAGCATTGTAGTAGTATTTAAAACAAGACTAGAGAAGATGGCCAAAGAAAGGAGTGCAGAAGACTAGCAATAAGCAGTGAGCATGCTCCAAGGCTAGGGGTCTGGGAGAAGGGGAGGAGTCAGGGCAGGGGGCTGAGAAAGGATACCAAGGAGACAGAAGAAAACGGGGAGTGGAGTGTCTGGAGACGGAGGCGAAGAAAGTCTATCAAGGACCAGATTGACTCTGTCTTAGTTACTTTTCTACCGCTGTGATAAGACACCATGACTAAGGCACGGAGAAGGAAGGCTTTGCTTCCTTTATGGTTCCAGAGGGTTAGAGTCTGAGGTGGTTTGAAAGAAAATGGCCCCCAAAGGGAGTGGCACTATTAGGAGGTGTGGCTTTGTTGGAGTAGGTGTGGTCTTGTTGGAGGAAGTGTGTCATGGTAGAGGTGGGCTTTAAGGTCTCATATATGCTTAAGATACAGCCCAGTGTCTCAGCTCACTTCCTGTTGCTTCCAAGATGTAGAACTCAGCTACCTCTCCAGCACCATGTGCCTGTGCTACACCGAGCCCTACCATGATGATAATGGATTGAACTATGGTCGGCTGGAGTGATGGCTCAGTGATTAAGAGCACTGGTTGCTCTTCCAGAGACCACGGGCTCCATTTCCAGCACTCATGTGACAACTCACATCTGTCTGTAACTCCTGTCCTAGGGTTTCTGACACCCTCACATAGACATACATGCAGGCAAAACACCAATGCACCTAAAATAAATTAAAAAGAAAAAAGAGTTGTCGTGGTCATGGTGTCTCTGCACAGCAATAGAAACCCTGACTATGACAGTGACCATCATGACAGGGAAGCATGAGAGCAAGGCACAGACAGGCTGGCTGGAGCAGAAGCTGAGAGCTCACACACACTGAGGCAGAAAGGCACACGGGAAATGATACCAGTCTTTTGAAATCTCCAAGCCCACCCCCAGTTATACACCCTCTCCAACAAAGCCGTCTCGTAGCCCATCCCAAACAATTCGACCTGCTGGGTCCATATTCAAACATATGAGATTATGGGTTTCATTTTCACTCAAACTACCACAATGGCTGGTGTCAAGTCAGATGAACTCAAGAACTGATGAAGGATGTTCAGTGTAAGCACTGGTGGTACCCAGGGAAGAGCAGCTTGATGCACACAGGGCAGGGGAGAACCTGGCTGCAGTAGATTGGAGAGAATAACTAGAGCTAATCTATCATTTATCTACCGTCCATCCATCCATCCATCCATCCATCCATCCATCCATCCATCCATCCATCTATCTATCTATCGTCTATCAATCATCTATTTCTTTATGAACTATATTATCGATAATCTATCTATCTACTGTCTATCTATCTTTCTAATTTATTATCTATTTACCTACTCACTCATTTGAGACCTGGCTTCACTGTGTAGCTCAGCCCAGCTCAGAACTCCATATATAGTCCAGACAGTCTTAAAACCTCAGCCTTCGGCCACGGCTTCCCCAGTGCTCCAATTACCAGCCTGCACCATTCTGTCCAGCCCCATTTGGATTCTTCTGAGGAGTTCTGCTGTAAGTAAGGTGCATGGCTTGGTTTGAATGTGTTGCTCCCTCTCTGCATTCATGGGCTGGAAATTTAACCCCCAAATTGATATGTTAATTGTGTTTGGAGAGCCAGCCTTTGGGAGCTAATTAGGCTTGGATGAGGTAATGAGGGTAGGGGACTGTGATGACATAAATTACCCAGCCTCAGGTACCTTAACAACAGAAACCAGACTGAGATAGAGTATGAACTAGCAGAACAATTGGAATTTAGCGAGAGGGATTTTTTTTTCCTTTTGCTTCTTTTTCCAATACATGAAAACAATAACACTTTTATTAGGAGATCGGCTGGATCCAGTGGGGGATGAAAAGTTTGTGGAAGATGAGGGAAGGAAGATTGCTTTAGGAGGCACAGCCTTGAGCATCAAGCCTACGTGGAGAAGTGAGCAGAGGAGTGAAAGCTTGTCTGGCTATGGAGAAGGCAGAGCCCTGGTCTTGGCACTGGCCTCCCAGGAAGCTCTACTTTCATTCTCTCCTTCCCAGTCTCCTACGCCCTTGTTGCAACCTCTGTTGGCTTCAGCACCACCCACTGGGGAATCACAATGATAAGGGCTGCAGGTGTATGCTGCGTGCCATTCAGTGGTTAAAAAGCTGATGGGCTGTCCGTGAAACAGAGCCCGGTTTACAAGTGAGGGGACCCAAGACAGCAGCAAATATTCTCTCACTGATTTCTCCAGCCCCTCACTAACACCCTCCTCCAGTGAGTCCCTAGAGTGTGTGTGCCTTTAATAGCTACTTCAAATATCCATGCTGGGGCTGGAGAGATGGTTCAGCCGTTAAGAGCCCTGGGTGCTCTTCCAGAGGACCTGGGTTGGATCCCCAGAGTCCATCTGATGACTCTGAACTATCTGTAACTCCAGTTCTAGAGGGCCTGGTGCCCTCTTCTGGCCTCTGTGGGCACACTAGGCATACATGTATATGCAAGCAAAACATATATTCCATACATCTATAAACGACATATTTAAAACAGACATGTTCTTAGATCCACGACAAAATTCCTAGCAGGGCAGAGTTACCAAACCTGACCATGTTGGCTGACCTCTATCTGGTTGTCTCCTTCCAACGGGCCCTTCAGTCCTATCTATTGGCTTCTCTGAAGAATGCCAGTCCTCCCCACTCCCTCACTCCCCCGCCATTCCTTGGGCTCTGCAGACTGAAATAAATGTACCCAGTCACTTCCCTTCCTTGCCCTTCAACTCAAAGGTATTTCTTTAGGAAGGCTTTGTGCCGAGCCCCGTCTCTCCAGCAGCCTGAAAGGATGAGGACCCCCACCCCAAGTCCGTGATCCCCAGTTGTAAGATGAGATGGGTGTGGATCTGAAAGGGGAAGCCCCTCTCTGGTCTTTGATTCCCACTTGTAAGGGCTATGTGTCTGCTTTGCCCCCAAGGGTGCAAACAAAGGCAAAGCTCAATTTTTAAAAATGTGTGCGTTAGAGCCCATTTCTTGGAAAATCAGCTTCAAGACTCAAGGACCTCTCGTATGCAGAGCAGAACTGGAAGCCCTGGAGGGTGAGAGGTCAATGTGTGCTCTCTCAGCTCCGCTGTTGTAACGAGAGGTTCTGAAACAGTATTTTATGTCTTGTTTGAGAAATCCAGGGTGTAGGTTAACATCTTGATTCCTAGTTTTAAAGAGATTTTTTTTTTATTTATTGCCTCTTGTTCAGCATACAAAGAGACCAGCATCTTTCTCCAGGTGGGCATATGACTTAATAATAGCCCAGGCTGGAAAAATAAAAATTGTTGCTAAATATATTTATTCATGTTGTCAAAAGTAGCTCTTGTATGACTTCTGCCATCTGCAGACTCTGTCAGCTAGACATTTGTCTACTTAGCAATATTTCTGTTGGGGATCTAGCTCAGGGGTCAAGTGCTTGCTTGCCTGGCATGCTTATAGACTCGGGTTCCATCTTAGAAAAAAATTCTCCCACCTCCTTCTGCTTTATATTTGTATATAGATATTTTCTGGCTGAGGTGTTCCTCAGAGTATGTCTACGGTGGGGCAGACACAACATTTGAAATCGTGCATTATAGGTAATGATAGAGTGGGCCCTGAACATGGTGGTTAGCTTACAATGTGCTCCCATGAAAATACCCACACGCTGTGATTAACGTTCCCTAAGCAGTCAGCCCCTGGAAGTAGCTACCATTGTACTTCCCAGAACTCCACTCTCCTGGGATATTAGGATAAATACCACGTTGGGTTTCGGGGTTGGACTAAGTGATTAGGTCTGGGTGTGAGAGGGTGTCGAGACGAAACGGAGATAAAGTCCAAGTGTTTGCCTTTCTGCTCTGCTAGAAAGAAAGACCCAGCCAGCCATAAGGGGAAGGGGTGTTTCAGAGTCCAAGGGTGTAATCTGAAGCCCTCCTGGTGCCTGCTTAGTCTGTGAGATGAAACACTGCTAGATTTCATTCAACAGAAAGAGAAAGAGCGGAGGAGCCCTCTGAATTTCGCCTCGAGACACTTGGGGCAAGCTTTCCTTCTCACAGGCTTCTGGCCACAGACTGGCTTTCAGGTAATGACGTTGTCAGCAGACAGTCTTATTGGTTTCTGGGTCTGGCTCCGTGCCAGTTGAGCCTTCTGGACTGTGATGCTGAACAGCCCAAGGCAGGACATACAGCTGCAAGTCGATGCTTGTGCTCAACTTGGGGAGCCCGGGACGGGGAGTCTGAAAGGTCTGGATGGCTAGGACTGTCTCGCCCTGTCTCTGTCCTCAGAGCACGCGTGAGCTGGAGGAGGAGACTGTTCCCGGTGGGAAGTGCTAGCTGCCGTGTGATGCTGTCAGGGGCTTTATTACAGGAAGGCTTTGAGCTGCTCTGTGGTTGTGGATAAAGATGTCACCTGTCTCCAGAGGTAAAGAGGCTGAGGGTGTGACTCAGGGCCTTTGTGTGTCTCCACCACCTAACCCAGCTTCTCCAGAGCCCTGGAGGTACCT
Source organism: Ondatra zibethicus (assembly GCA_004026605.1). Taxonomy (NCBI): domain Eukaryota; kingdom Metazoa; phylum Chordata; class Mammalia; order Rodentia; family Cricetidae; genus Ondatra; species Ondatra zibethicus. The sequence goes on from PVIU01000854.1 coordinate 210,626, forward strand.
GAGGTAGAAGAGTCACCTAAGAGTGGCCATCCCAGCAGGATGTATCCTTATGAGTTTCCTATATGGCCCTTCCTCAAAGCAACATTAAGACCCGATGTCATTTCAGAAAACTAAGTGAACACGTCTTTTTTTGTTGTTTTTTGTTTGTTTGTTTTGTTTTTTAAATCCATCAATACCAACCACTCACCAAGGGAAGGAAACTCCTGTAGGCTGGGAGCCTGGTAACCATGCTGCGAGTGTTTGGTGCGCCCCCCTCTGGCCTCACTGTAGACTGCAAGTGGAGAGGAATGGGTGCATCTATTGGGTGGAGGACAGGCCCCCCCCTACACGGAAGCTGTGTGTGCAAGGCTCCTCACTCCTAGTACATGCCAGTTAGTGTGTAGGAGCCAGAGAGTAGCAGCAAAGGCTGGGGTGCTACTGTCACCGGTGAGTCACCATGGTTAGGTGCAGGGACAGCATAGACAGGAGCCAGGGCAGCTCCTCCGGGCACTTTGGGTCTGAAGGTGCCTCAGGGGAGTTTTCGCAGGGATAATACGTGAGCTGTGGAGAATGGCAGAATTTTAGTGGGAGCCACCTGCTCAGAGAACAGCCGGCCTTGTGAGAGCCAGCTCTTATTTACGCATGTGCCCCGCCCCCGTATTCCACAATGTGGGCCCACCGTGAGTGCTCAGCAAACACCGTGGGAAGGATGGTTGGAGGACGAAGCGGCCCTGGAAGTAGCGTGAGGAGACCCTGTCTGGCAAGCTCTGGGGGAGTCCTGTTCTCTAGGTTGTTGTGTCCATGGCACAAAGTGCTGCCGAATTGGAGGTTGGAGAGTCAGAGGGGGCTGGGATGCCATCTGCTGTAGCTTGAATATTTGTATTCTCCACTGAAACTCACTCGGGGGCTTGTCCCCACTGTCGCAGTGCTGTGGGGGGGACTAGTGGGTGTTTGGGTCATGTGGGTCAAGCCTGGCTGAGTTGCTGTGAGAGCACGTGTTACAGAACAAGCCCAGTCCTTCCATATCACGCACTTCCCTTTCCACTGTGAGTTAGAGCATCAGGAAGTGGGTTCCAGCAGCAGAGCCAATGCTGGTACCACACTGGGATGCTTCCTCGGCCCCAGAACCTCAAGTCCAAATAAACCTCTTGCCCATTCTTAGGCATTCTATCACTGTAACAGGAAACTGTCTAAGACCCCATCCTGCCGCTGTCAGTATGGCTGGACGGGGAGTCGGCAGATAGGAAAAGTGGGGCGCTATGATCAGAGTTGTCTCCAGAAAATTCACCTAGCCACATCTAAAATGCCATTGATAACCGCATGGATCAGAAACCAGCATCAGCTCTTTCCGAGACAGGGTTTCTCTGTGTAGACCTGGCTGTCCTGGATCTCGCTCTGTAGACCAGGCTGGCCACGAACTCACAGAGCTCCGCCTGCCTCTGCCTCCCACATGCCGGGATTAAAGGCGTGGGTCACCACTGCCCAGTTCAGTTTCGCTTCTTTGGTGGTCATCTCTTTGCTTGGTAAAGGATGGCCCCTCAGCTAAGCATAACTGGGTTGTGTGGCATGGTGGCAGAGGGCTGTATGGAGCCCTAGCGTGTGCTGACTGAGTAGCCACCCACAGGCAGCCTCCCTGGAATGGCTGTTCTTACCAGTAGTCCAGTTTCAGGGGGACGGCTTCCAGGCCACCAATCTGACAGTAAGGCTCCAAGTTCGAGAGCTCATACAGCTGCAACTCCCGACTCCTGTTCAAGGCAAGCATTGTCGGTGGTGACCGAGAGCGCCCCATTCCATTTCTGGTGAAGTGTTTTAAATCCCATGAATCCCATAAAGAGGAGGCCCCAAACCAGCGACAATCCTGCTTTATGGGGCCTGAGTTCCCGCCTTTCTGAAGCTCTCTGGGTGGCGATATCTCTTCAACTGGGTGCTAAGCCTAAAGCTGGGTGCTTTGCCCTTCGCCCTCAGGGCCTGGCGGCTCCAGTTTTCTGCTGCCCAGGCTCTGGAGCTCACCACTGAGTTCCCTCCTCTGTAAAATACGGTCCTAACAATGTCTCTGTCAGTGACGAGTCACTGAGACGCCATGAGATGACACGTGAGAGAGTGGTTGGTCCAAAGCCTGGGGACTGTTGAGAATGTACGGCTTTGGTGTGGGGGACGTCAGGGCATCAGATTGGAAGAGGAGAGTGAAGGGCTCTTCACTAACCTTGTCTTGCCACCTTTCCCCCTTCCCTAGAACATTACAACTAGAACCTGGACCCGATCCTCCTGCCTTTGGCCTACCTTGGGGCTGCTGAGAGGAGAGGACCAAAGCAACTGATAGTTTACACCACTCTCTATTCCAGGCCCTAGACCTGAGCCTCCTTATGCTAGACGTCACTTCCTCTCACTTCCTTTCTAACAGTTCCAGTGTGATTCCCTGGCCCCCGGGGGAGTCTGCTCTGTCCCCTCTTTCCATCCATTAGTTGGCTCAGGTGTTTAATACTCTACCATATCAGCCTCTGAACTGTGGGGACCACATACAACAAGGTTGTTAAGTATCTTTTTCAAAAATCAAACTGGGGGGCAGTTACCCTGTCCAGTGAAATATGCCACAGAAAGAAAAGACGGACATCGTGTGTCCTTATTGGTAGAATTGGCACACATGGACCTCACAGAACCTAGCAGAGTAGGGGTCATAGAAACTGGAAGGCCAGTGGAAAAGGGGGTGTTGGGGAGGATGGAAAGACTTTACATTAGGAACACCAAACACAAAGAGGAGTAATTCTTATTTCTATAGCACACTGGGGGTAGTTATTGTTTGAAATAAATTATAATACCTTTCATTTTCTCAATGACTAGAAATTTCCAACATATAAAAATGATTAGCATTTGATTGATGATTAATCATAGTAAATATCACCATGATTTGATCATTACATATCCACATATCAGATTAATATATTGTATCCAATAAAGGTATGCAAATGTTATGATTTTTTTCAAAAAAATGAAATAGGTTCAGGCAAGACAGCTCAACTTGATGCTTTTCTACAGGTTCTGAGCTCAGTTCCCAGCACCACATCAAGTGGTTCACAGCTACCTATAACTCCAGTTCCAGTGGACATGACACCCTCTTCTGATCTCCCTGGGTATTGCATTCACATGCATGTAGCCATACACAGATGCAGACACACACACACACACACACACACACACTCTCTCTCTCTCTCTCTCTTTTGTACACACTCATGCACACACACAAATCAATCTTTTTTAAATGATGACAAAAAGTAGTATAATAAAAAAATTAAAAAATCAAGCTGAATTTTTATAAACTTGGATTTGTTGTTTAGTAGTTAGCATAATATTAAATTGATTATATTAATAATATTGATATTTTAATAAATGTATTTTGTGGTGATGAGTTAATTATAGAACGTATTAAGCAGCATGAACAATTATATCTAATAAAAGAACTGGGATAGGCTGGGATTGGGTTAACCATGAGGTCATGCGAGTCTTCAAAGTAGTTAAGGCCTAGAGGTCCGGTGACACGCGGAAGGGAGCTGTGAGGAGGGCTTCCCAGCATGAGGCATTTGTATGGTAGGCAGAGCTGTGGGACCCCATCAACCCGCTCCTTAGCTACAGCCACCCACCGAAGTCCACTCAAGCTGCCTTCAGCTCCCACCCTCCCTCTGTGATCTTAGTTCACACTCCTGCCGGGCTGGAGCCTTCAAGACCTTGCTCTGTGGCCTCAGCAGTGAATGACAACAGCGAGAACACCTTTGTTTGCACAGTGTAATTTGCCCCTTGAATTAATTCCGTGCAGTCAAGACTCAATTTAGATGGATAAGAAAACAAATACACCATTTAATCCAAACAAAGTATGCTTAAGAATTACTCCGACTAATATTTTCCTCATGTGGCCCCTTTCTTGGTTCCAGAAGTATTTTCCTCCAAGAAGGCGTCCTCTGAGACAATGCTATCACTGCATGAAGCCACACAAAGTGTATCTCTGCCCAGACATATGGGTCCTAATATTTTAAAGACTCTCGCTTTAGCCTCATGCTGCAAATGTACATTGTTTGTGTACCTCAGACATGGCTATGCGGCTCATCAAACCCGGACCGCTCCCTTTGGGCTGCAACTTCCCATACTTACCCAGTCCCAACGATTAGCTTGTTATACTCTGGCATGCTGACAATGTCTGTCACCCACTGGGACTTCCGGCTGGTGGATTTGCCCTACAGGATGGAAAAGTGAAAATAAACAAATGTATACGCCTTTTAAAAAAAGGAGTGTATTTATTAAATTTAAATTCATTTCATTTTTTATTGAAAAGATGTTACCTTTATTTTATGTGCATGAGTGTTTGCCCGCCTGCATGTGTGGGCTCTAGTTTTGTGCCTGGCGCTCTCAGAGGCCAAAAGAGGCGCCAGTTCCCCTGGAAATGGAGTCACAGATGGTTGTGAACCTCCAGGTGGGTGCTGGAAATTGAGTTCAGGTCCTCTGGAAGAGCATCCAATGCTCTTAACCCCAGAGCCATTTCTCCAGCCCCTGTAGTTTTCTTTCATTGGTTTTCGCCTTCAAGGGGAGGAACACTTTACATTCTAAGAGCTGATTCAACGCTCTCCCCTGGAATGGGCTATTCAGCCATCTGAGAGCTTAAGCTGCTAACTTCTGGTTCAGCGCCACCTAGGGGCGGAGACAGAGCTTTCCACCCCCATCCCCAGCGCCCAGCACACCCAGCGCCCAGTACCCAGGACACCAAGCACCCAGCACACCCAGCACACCCAGCACCCAGCACACCCAGCACCCAGCACACCCAGCACCCAGCACACCCAGCACCCAGCACACCCAGCACCCAGCACACCCAGCACCCAGCACACCCAGCACCCAGCACACCCATCACTTAGCACCCAGCACCCCCAGCACCCCCAGCACTCAGCACCCAGCACACTGCACACCCAGTACACCCAGCACACAGCACTCAGCACCCAACACACCCAGCACACCCAGTACTCAGCACCCAGAACAACCAGCACCCAGCACACCCAGCACCCATCACAGAGCCTGTTTCATCACAGGAGCTCAAATATTTGTTGAATGAAAGGGGGGGGCAGAGATGGGCCTGGCATTCTTTCTCCTAATTACACTTCCCAAATGCACATTGGCTTCTGAATTTCTGATCAGTGATTCAGAAAAAACCTAGCAGAACCACCTCACAGGCATACCCACAAAGGGGGAGGGCGGGGATTCCATTCCATTTGTCATTCAGTAAGACACATGATGAATTACATGACAGAAGCATGTGTAATTCATCATTTCATCTGATGTTAGAAGCAAAACGAAGCATTATCTTGTATTCCACATGGGGCTCATGTTTTATTTGCATTCCACAGACTCACAAAAGCTGCCACGAATATATATTCAAGGGCACAATTTATGTAATCACGCCACTTAAGGAGCAGTTTAAAATAGCAAATAAAATCAAACTGTAGCACTCAGCATCCTTATCAAGTGAAAATCACATACGAAAATTGGCTTTTTTCTTTTCAGCTTCAGCTGCGGGGACCAGAAATAAATAGCCCCATCTTCTCGGATGGTGATTAAGGTGTCATCAGGCATAGAGAGGATGCGCAGCACGGGCCTCCCATAGGACAGCCTCTGCTGGACAGCAGGCAGCAGGAGGGCAGCCTCTGCCCTCCGAGCTGCAGCCTTGGCTTGCTCAGAGTACTCTAGCTGCAGGTATGTGCAGAAGCCATCCTGGAGAGCAAAGGAAAACTGGTTAAGCCATGCTGTCTTCTGGGCTCTCAGAAATCCACTTTCCCATCAGGGAATGGATAAAACTCTTTTCTTGGGCATTGATAGAATTGTTAGCACATACTGCCAACTTGGGGAGCGACAACTCAGCTGGGCCAAGAGGGCTGTTGCCCAGCTGTCTGCCGCCCTTCCTATACTTCCGTCTTGCCCTCTTCTTCTAAAGGTGGTTTGGGAGAAGTGGGCGTCTCAGCAATGGCAGTGGTTGTTTCTAGCCATGTGCCATGCATGATCTCCACATCACGGCCCTTCACCTCAATTCTCAATAGGAATACAGTTTATCCCTTTTTACAAATTAAAAGACTTAAGTATGGAAAAGTTCAGTGGCTCACTTAAGAGTGAATACTTAGAAAATGGCTGGCCAGGGACTTGTGGCCCTATCTACCTGACTTCACAGTTCTGTGCTTCCCTTGGGATCTTAGCAGTATGCCCACAAAAAGATACTTCAATCTTAAGAAAAGAAAGGTGAAAAAATTAAAAAAAAAAAGAAAGAAAAGAAGATGGCCTTTGAACCTGAGACATGGGGTGGGTAGCTTTGGACTCTAGGCATTTTTATTTCCTATCGATTTCTCCCAAGCCACCACCTTGCTAGAAGCTTTCTTTTTGCCCACTGGAACCTCGAATGCTCCCTTTAAAACCAGGTGACAACTGAAAGCATTTACATCTGCATCGGTTGGTGAATTGGCCAAAGGTCTGAGTGGAGATGGCTTATTGCTCAATTTGTCATTTTAAAACTTAATGCATCCCCAGACAGTGGAAGGCTATTGATGGGCTCAGTGACCAAGAATGGTAAAAGCTGAAGTCTTACCTCTTCATCATCATGCATTGGAAACTGGGGGACATTGATGACAGTGTGATATAGGTGGAGGACTTATTCTGTGACAGTTCTGGCTCTAACACTCTTTGCGTGTGCTTGCAGCATCAGCCACCAGCAGCCGTTGCATCCAAGGGATTTCTCGCTTCCTATTTTCCCTTGGCAATTAGGTGAAGTGGTGGACGTGGCTCCAACTCTTGGGTTTAGGGTGGCCTGTGTGGAGTCTCCCCGAGCTACTGAGATTCCCAGGAAAGCTCCTTCATAGACAGATGTGAAAGTGGCAAGCAAGCACTTCTCTTTTGGTTCGGTTCGGCTTTGATTGGCCAAAGGGACAAAGCCAGCCTCCAAATAATATGTCATATGCATTTCTTACCAACTGTAAGTTAGAGTTACAGAATGTAACTTACCCACTGGATGCTCCCCACAGCCTCATAGTCTATTTTCATGAAAAGCTGCTCTATTTGTCCAATACTCTGGGGAGAAAAAAATGGGTTTATAGGCTTCACTAGATTATTGGAGAGAGAGGTACCGATGTGGTATTCAGATGCAGGTTTAATGAGGTTTTTGGAATGGATGTCTAAATAATCCCTTTCACCCTGAGGGATGGCCTCATAAAAGCCTGAGATCAGAGATGAACCAGAAAACAGAAAACTCAGGGTGATAGTCACCACAACCTGGATACAGCCTGCTTGTCCAAATCACAGTGGAGCCTGGGAGCTCCACTGGGTGGGGGTGGGGGTGTCCTTCTCCCGGCTCTGGGGGCGGAGGCAGAAGCAAGGGCGGTGCAGTATTGTGAGTCATGTCATAGGATGTGGGCCTGCAAGATTCAGCCTGCTACCCTGGAGGTGTGGAGGGACTGACTCAGCTGGGTTGGGGTACGCCTCTTACGGAAATGAATAGGCCTGATCGTGTGGGCTGCTTGGGGGAACTGAGCTACTCCTTTGGTAAGTTAATCAACTCACTGAGAAACCCATAATGAGCACCAAACTCTGGGAGAGGTTAAACGTCAGAGCTGAAAGGTAAAGAGGCAAAAGCCCCGCGTCTCACACGGGCCTTGCGGGCTGAGGGCTTTCTGTCATCGCAACTAAAACTTGAACCAACACATAAGGTTTTCCTCATGACGTGAGTTACACATGATGGAGGACAAGCTGTCTGTCAAGATTTCATGATAGTCTCTCCTTATCGGACAACACTCAACTTGAAGCTCTAAGATGTGTTTGAGGGCTGGCTCAGTGGTTAAGAGAGCTTGCTGCTCTTCCAAAGGAGTCAAGTTCAGTTTCAGGAAGCCACACTAGGTGGCTCACAACCACCTATAACTCCAGCTCCAGGGGATCAATACCATCTTTTGGCTTCCTTGGTCACTGCACACACACACACACACACACACACACACACACACACACACACACACACACAATGAGAGGGCAGGGAACTTAGAAATATTGCTGCCTCACACAGGGGGAATTCATGACAGATATTCCACTATCTACAGCCATTCACGCTGAGTAAAAGGTGGCCCAGAACATCATGGAGGAGCCATGAAGTCCTTTATCCCTTACTTAACAAAGAGTCGTTGATTTCTGACTGTCTACTCCCATGGCCTTAGGGTCTCTGTGTTTTATTCCATCAGACCCCGGAATAGCAGAGCAGTGGCATCTCCCTCCCATTTCACCACGGCTTAGAGATGCTGAGTCACTCCCCTGAAGTCCCTGACTCAGAAATAGATTTGCGTGCAACAGCACTCAGTGCCTCCAGCCCCGGATCTTAACACTTCGTGTTGAATTTTCTTCTCTAACAAGAGACTATTATGAAGTCTTGGTGGGCAGCACCTAAACAGCTTGTCCTTTAGCACAGATAACTTACATCATGAGTAAAATCTTAGGTGTGTGGTCTATGTGGGAACACACATTCAGGTGTGCAAGATCATGGGTGCCCATGCATACAGAGGGCAGAGGTGGGCACCAGGCATCTTCCTCTGTTGCTGTCTGCCTTACTTTCCAAGACATTGTCTCTCACTGAACCTGAAGCTCACCCACTCAGACGAGTGGCCATCAGACTCCCATCATCCATCCTCCTGCCCCCCTCCCCCCCCCAGTGCTGGAGTTACAGGTGTGTGCCACTGCTCCCGGCTCTGTACGTGCATGCCAGGGAGCAAAACTCAGATCCTATGCTTCCTGCTTTAGCAACTGAGGACTCCCCCGGTCCCTAAGGTACTGCCCACTAAGACTTTGTACTCTACTAAGTTGCCCATGCTTCAGAAAACAGAAGACGGCCCCACCCATGCTCATGGAAGCCGTCCTCGTTAAATTCAGGGGGCCACAAAACAACAAACAACAGCAGCAGCAGCAAAGCCGGGAAGTAGGAGGAGAGCTGCTGGGGACAGAAAGGGTTTAGTAGGAACAGAGGAGGAACAAGGAAAGTGTGAAAAATGACCAAAATACGTTATATACGTTTAGTGTGTGTATGAAATTGTCAAAGAATACAAAAGAAAATTTAAAAAAAAAATAAATAAGAAAACGGTTTGTATTCTGAGCTAACCAAGATGACGGAGAATGAGTAAACCATCTGATTCCAGCTGTCAGAGAGGCGGCAGAAGACTTAAGAGAAATAAGTGGTTGTCTTTGGAATAAAAGCATATATACAGTTAGGCAATAATCTAGTAAGAGTATTGTTTTCCTCCTAAGAAAGTCTCTAACTGTCTCATTGCTCTAGTCTTCTAAGCTGTTTAAAAGCTTTTCCCAAGAAGCTGTCCAGTAAATCCGGCAGGTCTTAGTAGAGAGGCGAGCAATGTATAGAGGTGCTGGGATCCAATTGGCTTGTGCGGCTACAGCATTAACTGCACTCTCCATGAGCTGATATTTTTAAAGCCCGCTTACTTGTCTGTGCGACCTCATACTCTGCCTCATTATGCGTTTGAATGTCTCCATATCCAGCAGACGGCTTCCTGTCTTTCCATGTTCCTACAAGTGGAAGAGAAAGATAAACCGTCAGCTGAGAACTTACAGGTGCTGTGTATTATTGAGTCTAGGAGCTCAAGTCCAAAGAATTGGAGGTCTAATTAGACTCACCTAAACGCTGCTGATTTCCCATAGGATTTCTGTGTTGTGTTAATCAGTTAAATCAGTTAAAAGTTAAGCGAAATAAAAACAAATTAAATGGGAAAAATAAAAGCAAACTGTTTTTAGTTCCATTAAGAAGTGACGATCAAAAAGTTATCCTTCGTGGTTATTTTATAGAAATTTTAAAAGTTTGTGCTTTGTAGTGAAAAATCAAATATCAAGAAAAGAACCAAATCATCCAGCTAGACATTCAAAGTTTACCTGGCTGGTGCCTACCTGAAAGAGTGCATTTAAGTGCTGTAGCTCTTCCAAGGTCACTTGATGCTCAATCTCATCAAAACAAAAGAAAACGAGTTACAATCAAGAATACCCACTAAATGGAACTTCTGGTCACTGGTAATTTCTTTTCCCGTAAAGCAGAGGCATAGCTGAGCTGCCGGTTCCGTTCAGCGCCCAGCCCCAGGTTCTGGCATCAGGCTGGGGGGTCTGGGCTGGGGCGGTGAAGAAAGGGGATGTGAGAGAGGATGAGTGTGGGAAATAAAAGAAGAAAAAAAAAAGATCAGAAGCTGAACTGGAAGGAGAACGGAGAGAAGGAGAAGACTTTGCCTTGATTCTAAGGACCTGTTCAGTGACCACACCACGACCCAGGATCCCTGCACACTCTGGCTTTCAGGGCTAGAGGAAGTTGTTCTGGGGAGAACAGTTCCGCCATCTTTTCCTGGGCTAAACATTTTGGCGGGAGAGAGCAGGTTCTCTCTTGGCCCTCCTCCCTCGGCTCAGCACACAGGTCACCAGCGTGCATTTCTCACTCCCGGTCTCTTATCTGCTATACCAGATTTTGTCTTTTTATCAGTACAGACCCCCAAGCTTCTGGCTTAGAATGAAAGGCAGTGGGTAGGGATGAGTTAAATTGCAGTGTAACTTATGATAAACGGACAGAGAAATTGGCTTTCCCCCAACAGGATCATCTGAAATCCATGTGTGCCTGCCTCCAAAGTGGTGCCCCCCCCAAAAAAATTGGGCTGACTCCAAAGCTATTGGGTAAGTCACCATCATAATAAAATACAAATATCTTTCAAATTCTATCTTGAATGGTCCATGGCTATTTTTAAATTCATTTTCATGGAGGAGCAAAATCGGAACCAACTCTCTGAAAATATCCCTGTAGGGGTCTTCCAGCAAAACACAAACCCAGGAGCAGAGACCAACCAGTAGGAGGGAGGATCTGGACAGTATTTAAAAACACACAGAAGATGATCCTGACAATCTGAGGGGCTGTTTCCATGATTGCAGAAAAGACATCTCTAGGGAGCTAATTCAGTGTTTTCTTCAACCAAATTTTGCCCAGCATCCATCCACAAAAGCTGGTATGACTTTTCCAGACTCCTGGCTCACACAAGTGAAATATGCAAACTGAGTTTTCACAGGAAGGCGAAGCCTTGGGAGGACCAGGTAACTACAGGTTTGTACATGTGTGTGTGTGTGTATTTAAACACACACTCACATATTGAAATGATTAGGCATGTTGGTGCATGGGAATAATCCCAGCTATTCACCTGGATGAGGCAGGAGGATCATTTTGAGCCCAAGAGTTCAAAACCAGACTCAGCAACACGAATAGACCCTGTCTCAGAAGGAAAAGCCCAGAGTGGTGCCCATGTGTTCTTCTAACACAAACTTCCATCTTTCAAATGCCCAGAGAAACTTTTTCTCTGTCTTTATTAGTTCCTTAGACTTTACATTGTCATAACATAATAGGTAGAGAATTAGTCTTTCGCCTTCCTGGATCTCCATTCCAGAATAAATGAGCAATTAACAATAGCAACAAAATGTGGCCCTGCCTCCCAGGAGAGGGCTCCCCAGTCCGGAAAGGCACAGACTTCTTTCTATGTGCTCTACGAATGTGTTAGAAAAACCACTGAGAAAGAGGAGTGAAAGCCTTCATTAATAACAGTAACAGCGGGCAGGATATGCGAGCCAGTGCGACTGTATATTTTACCAAGGACTCTATGGTAATTTTTATTTATGAATAAGATGTGACCCTTCCCAGCTACTCCGCAGAGTCAGCCCCTGCAAAAACAGCCTACTGCAGCCACCTCCAATATCCAAGGAGGATACACTGGCAGCCATTTGGTGTCGTTTTGGCAGGGTGTGGGTGCACGGTGCCCTCCTGGTGTTTCTGTGTCTGTTTGCTTCCTGACTATGTGCGGTATGAGGACCTTCCGGCCTGCTTCTTCCACCTCCCGTGCGAAGAAGGGACAGAGTGAAGGTGACTAGAGGAGGTTTGTCAGTCTTGTCGGCTCGTTAACTGAATTCCCATTGCCCTTAAGGAAACCATCTTTAGCTCTCGGAAACCTCATCAAATTTTCATCCGTGACCGAGGAAAGGGAAAACCTAGTGATCGTTAGCCAAGTTCTTTTGGGGAAAAAAAAAGGCAGCAATAAACATACGTTTTTGAAAAAACACTGCAACAAAACAGGGCCATTATTGTGCCGTTCCTTGAAAATATAAATCAGGCTTTCCTGTAATTGCATGTTTTTAAGGCAAATTTGGAACACGAAGCAGAGGAAACATATGTCCCTTCTGGGTACTCCTGTGCTTGGCAGGGCCTGGAACTTCCTAACTGCCATCGCCAGCGAGTCACATTCGATCACTAAGATACTTGAATGACGTGTTTTCCTACAAATAAAAAACAGGGGGAAATGCCTGACTATTTTATATCCAAACTATTGCGGCTATACAGTGATAGTCGTAAATAAGTCAGTCTGCAATCATGGATTGGACTTTTAAAGACAACAGCCACTGCCAAGCAACGCATTTGCTCCATTCAAATGCAGTTTCGTAGAAAACTACCTGCATCCTTCCCTTGGAGGCCCTATTAGAGGGAGTTCTAGGAGCCCTGACTCTGCTTGTCCATACGTTGCAGTCTCCCCAAGGCAAGGAGGGTTAGATTAGAGTGGTTTTCCCAGAAGGGTTCATTTGCCTGCTGGTTGCTCATTTACATTGCAAATGAGCTCTTCTATTGTTAACAGCCCAGCATCATTTTGTTCCTTGCAGTAAGAGTCTCCTCTGTCAGTGTAGTTTACAGATAATTTCTCTTCCATGACAGGGGAATTGACTAATTAATTGAATAAAGTATCCCTTTGAAAATTTATTTCTTCCTACTGGGCCTTCCTGCTCCCTGCCTCTGTCTCAGGATAGCTTCCCTTTTGAAAATTAAGTATTTTAGGAGGGGGGAGGAGGGATGGGTGGGTGGGTGGGTGGGTAGATGGATGGATGGAAAGAAGAAAGGCAGGCAGGCCAGCCTGTGTCATGAGTAGCTGTCCCTACAGTTTCAGAACATAGGCATGACCTGGAAGACCTAACAGTCAGAGAGGAGGACTCCAGAAGGGCAGGGAGATGGGTCCTGAAGGGAGCAAGCTTCGTGCGGTTATGATTATTCCTATAAACTGGATCTGAAGTAGTTCCCAAAGGCCCAGGGATTAGAGTCTTGATCCCAAGCCCATGTCACTCTTGGGAGGTGGTGGTGGCATCTAAGGGGCGGGGTTTAGTGGGCGGAAGTTAAGATCTTAGGAGTGTTGTCTTGAAAGGAATATTGAGAATCTGGTCTTTGCCTCCCAGCAGCCATGAGGTGACTGGGACTCCTTTGCCACACGCCCCCTCCTCAGTGGACTGCGAGGCCACAGACCCAAAGCAACAGGCAGGGCCCGTTTCCCATGGACTGGAACTTCGGCCATGGCACTGAGCCACGGTAAACCTTCCTTCCTTGGAAGCCATTTACCTTGGATACTGTCACAGCAATGGGAAGCAGGCAGAGATGTGGAAACACTTGTTAAAGAAAAGAAATCGCCACATGAGTGAGGGGGAAGGGCAACAGGTGGTCTGGGGGATTGTACCGAGGCCTCCCCAAATCACAAGGATAGGAAGCCTTAAAAAAAGACAGTCTTGGGGCCCGGAGAGGTGGCTCAGTGGTTAAGAGTCCTTGTTCTTACAGAGGACCTGGGTTTGATTTCCAGAACCCACATCGTAGCTCGCAAACATTTGTAGCACAGTTCTAGGGGATCCAGTAGGCACATACATGGTGCACGTACACGCATGCTAACAAAGCATTCTTGCACATCAAATAAATTTTTTTAAAAAATCTAAAAAATAAAAAAAAAAATAAAAAACACTGTCTTGCTTTAGGAAGGCTGAGACCGGAGGGTCAGGAGGTGCTCAAGACCAGCCTGGGCTACACAGAAACAAACAAATCATCCAAAAACATTAAGCCAAAATCATCATTTTTTTAAGATCTATTAGGTATCAGAGATCAATAAAGTAACTTCAATATTAAAATAATTCACACAGGCTCAGGCATTCCCTCCGCTATGGTGTAACCGTTCCTGACTTTCTTGTGTGTTTTACGTGATGGTGGCAATTACTAGTGCATCTGGCCTTCAGCTCGTGTCACATGCACAGCAGGTCCGATTGCCCCAGCCTCCCCTGCCACATCCATCTTAGATCAGCTGTTTCCCAAATATGTGAGCCAGCCAATCACAGTGAATGGAGCTCTCTGGTGGACTCTGGTGTCACCGACTCTGATGAGAAACCAGAGCTCCTTGAGCCCTTGGGATTTTGTGGTTGTTATACAGCGTTACCAGGGCAATAGATAACTGATACACTATCTATTAATGCATACCAATACTTGATTGCATCCCAGACCTGGAATACCACTCCCACTAGAGGTGTGCATGCATGTACACACACATACATTTATCTTAAATATGTGTAAGGCACTGTGCGATTTTACTCCCATTTTAATTCTGCTTTTTTTCCCCCTAAGTTGGGATCATTGATCTACTAAACTGACGTCATAGTCCAGTGGTGGGCCAGAACCTGCAGTTTAGGAGCCACAGGATGCTCTGTAAGAAGACTCTGTTATGTTAGCAGGTGGGACTCAGTTACCATGGAGCTCTCAACTGCATATAATGGGCATAGCGGGCACTTAACTAATACGTGAAACAAACTTACAGCTACAGGCATCCTGAGTTTGCCTCCATCCCCCTCCCCCACCTCCAGGATCTGACCGTCCCCTTTCAGGACTTCAGGGACATTTTATGAGTCATTATTCCTAGCTGCAACTAATGAATGAATCTTTGGTACTGCTGGCCATGATGGTGGCTGGCTGGCTGCCCCCCTACCCTGACAGACCTGCCCCCAGAAACAACAATGTCCAGAGTCTGCAAGACTGTCTGAGTGAGGCCCAGAAGGAGGTCAGGAACCTCACATATCAGGGATGGGGTCTGCTGCACATAGGTGCCCAAAACTACCTGAGTGAACTACCAGATCTCATGTTTCTGGATGAGCAAATTGACGAGATCTCACGCTTCTGGTTTTTATTTTATCTTCAAGGGAAGGAAATTCACCCTGATTCTTTCTTCCTTTAAAAGTCTAGCCCCACTTGTCACCAATCATGTCACCAATCAAACTGACAGACTGCAGAAGAGGACACTGTGGTCTGGATGTGGTCTTTACATCAGAGGTCCCCAGTGTGGCAGTGTTAGGCTATGGGACCTTTAAGAGGCGGGGCCTGGCCGAGAGTAGAGGAGTGCTTACATGATTTGATCGGTTCTAGAGAGGAAGGAATCATATCTTCTGCCTGCTGCCTGCTGCTTCTTCCCTGTCACAGTAGAATACAACCTATAACAGGAGGGGCAGGCTTGTTGGGGTTTCTGTCTGCCCAGTTTCCCAGCCATTTAGTCCCAGAGAAAATCACACAGAGAATGTACATTAGATATAAACTGATTGGCCCATTAGCTCAGGCTTCTTATTAACTCTTATAACTTATATTAACCCATTATTCTTATCTATGTTAGCCACATGGCTCAGTACCTTTTTCAGCGGGGCAGGTCACATCCTGCTTCTTTGGTGTCTGGACAGGACCAAGGAAAGAGTTTCCTTCTTCCCAGAATACTCCTGTTCTCATTGTCCCACCTCTACTTCCTGTCTGGTTGTCCCGCCTATACTTCCTGCCTGGCTACTGGCCAATCAGCGTTTATTTAAAACATAATTGACAGAATACAGAATTGTCCCACTCCAACAACCCACTTGGTCCTCTCCAGACACAGGGAGGGGAGGGCTTCTGGTGCCACAAGAACCACAAGCCAAACAAACCTCTTTATATATTGTACAATGTCAGATGTTTTGTTATAGTAACACAAGCAGGCTAGGGGCAGGCTAGGGTAGTGGAATTCCATGCTGTGTGTGCTTCAATGGCATCAAGAATGGTCCCCACCTTAATGGATCTCCCCGCTGACTGTAACAGATATTCCAGTTGCCACCAAACTTCTAGCTATTTAGCTACTCAACCTTCCTGGACAACAAAAGACTTCAAAGGACTGAGAGTGAACTGTCTAGAAATGTCTTGGAAACAAGAAAGGGGGGGGGGGAGAATGAAGTGCAATATGAAGAAGCTGGACTAGGGTGGTGTGAGCAAGTTTGGGCTCCACAGAGATGAAAGGAATCTGGTGTTCCTAGTCATAAGCGGGGGACCAGTTCACACGTGGACAGGCCCTAGTCACAAACCCAGGCCAGTTCACACGTGGACAGGCCCTAGTCACAAACCCAGGCCAGTTCACACGTGGACAGGCCCTAGTCACAAACCCAGGCCAGGTCCTCCTGCCTACTTTCTTCCTGGACTCTTTGCTGCCATCTGTCAGTGAAGACAGGAGTCTGACGACATCTTCATTTCCTACATCTAAAGCCAACATTCTGCCCCACGAACAACTCCGGCTCTTGTCTGTTCCAACAGAAAATTAAAATAGCTCCTGCGTGCTTGTTTTCCCACAGTGAATTTAAATCCACTCCATTTTTAGGCTCTCTTGTTTGGCAATGACATCATCCGACAGTCCTCTGCACTCCCGACTATGTGCCTGCTCCCACACCCCCACCCTGGGAGTTTCTGATCCTATCATATTTCTGACACGGAAAAAAAATACCAGACCCAGTGTGGTCATAAGCAATCCTTCACAGGGAGGTACAGACCTCAGACAAAATCCAGGCTAAGTCATCTCCATCTCTCAGTTCCACTCAAATGGTTCTGTGTTGGTAGGGATTCGCCTTTCTCTTTAGAAACCTCCTCTAATTCTTTTGGTGTGAACCAAGGGTGGAACCTCTGGATCTTACGGTGTTTCTCATCTTAGCTTTTTAAAGGACCGTCCATGAAGCTGCCATCCCAAAAGATGAGCTGGTTTTAGGAATCTGCTGTGTGGCACGGTATAGTGGCCAGAACCATACTGGACTGTGCACCTAAAAATTTACCTAATAGGATGGACCTTTAATTGTGGTTAGCTCAGTTGGTAGAATGTCCCTGACCATGCATGGGGCCCTGGGTTTGATCCCCAGCATCTCATAAAAGGGGTGTTGTAGACCATGCCCATAATCTTGCACAAAGGATGTGGAGACAGAAGAATCAGAAAGTCAAGGTCATGCTGGGCTACATGGGGAATTTGGGGACAGCCAGAGCTATGTGAGAGCTTTTCTCAAAAACAAACAAACAAACAAATAAGTGGAGTGAGACTCGTGGTAAGGGAATGCTCCTTATCCATACACAGAAGGGTCACCCGGGACTCGTGGTAAGGGAATGCTCCTAACCCATACACAGAGGGGTCACCGGGGACTTTTAGGGTTGAGGGCTATCTGTTAGCCTGACTGTGGGGACAGTTTCACAAGCCTCAGTTTATGTTCAGATTCAACAAATTGTGTGTGCTAGATGTGTGCAGTTTACTGTACTATCGTACTACATACAAATCACACCACAGTAAAGCTGTTTAGAGAGAGGAGACCGTAAACGACAGCTGTGTGAGCCAACTGGAAAGGCGTCCACAGATTCCCAGGAGGCCACCACAGCTGGGAGTCTCAGCAGGAGGCAGTCGGTCGCAGGTGTTTTCACTGTGTGCGTTTCACACTCTGGCTCAGCACTCATGTAGACAGCCAATGTCCCATGATGCACTACCTAGGCCTATGCTGGAAGACACACTCAGATGCTGCCTACCATGTGGAGTTAGTTTTGATGGCCACCATAACCCACTCAATTGATTTCCTAACCCACTGATCTTACCCACAGTTTGATGACCCCTGCACACAAGAAAGCCCCTCTTGATGCATTATCCATCATGACAATGACAGAAAGAACTAACCCCAGTGTTTACCTCCTTCCCTTTCCAACCTTACCACTCAGCACAGGCCCCATTTCTGCTCCTCAGATGCTGTGGGCCGTTCATTCCTCGGTTTCACACAGTCACAAGAAACTCCTACACATCCCTCAAGCCCCATCTCCAATGTTGCCTTCCCTACGGAGCTTTCTCTAGGGCTCTTGGTCATTTTCTCCTCTTTGGGAGCACGTACATGACTTCTTGCTTCCTAAAAGCTGGCCGAAGAGTCCATCATCTGCACACATCTTGGTATTTCTGAGTTGTTTCCCAGATGTTTTTTCTTTAAATGGTCTTGGCTGAAGATAGTATGAAAAATACCATCCTCCTTGGAATCATTCTAAACCAGAGTAATGACGAAACCTGGATGCAATGTGCTTATTATCATCCAGGTGGACAGTCTTGGTTTGCATTCTGCTGCTGTAATAAGCACCAGAACCAAAAGCAACTTGGGGAGGAAAGGGTTTCTTTGGCTTACATCTCCCAATCACATTCTTTGAACAGAGCCAGGGCAGGAGCTCAAGAAAGGAACCTGGGGGTGGGGGTGGGGGGGCAGAAACTGAAGCAAAAGCCACAGAGGAACACTGTTTACTGGCTTGCTTTCCATGGCTTACTCGACCTGATATCTTATATAACCGAAGACCATCTGCCTAAGGGTGGCACCACCCACAGTGGACTGGACCCTCCAATATCAATCATAAATTAATTAAGAAAATGTTCCATAGGTTTGCCTCCAGGTCAATCTAATAGAGGCATCTTCTCAACTGAAGTTCCTTCTTTCCAGATGACTCTAGCTTATGACAAGTTAACAACCACAAAAACCACAAGGACATAAACACTGACAAAAACACCCCTACCTCTCTTTCATTCCATCTGTCTTTGCTCAGGACCAAACCCAAGACCTTGTGTTTGCTAGGCAAGTGCTGTACCATTAAACCAAAACCCATGTTTATTTTTTAAAACCTCACCATGCTGCCACCTAAAACCACCTTTGAGGCAAAGCTGTACTAGCCAGGTCAAGTCCTGGGATAGAATCTGTTAAGTGTGGCTTTCTCCAGGGCTAAGCTCATGTGCCCTCTCTATAAGTATTTGTTTGGGTCACTGGAATTTATTTAAACACAGATAGTATCAGATGGCTACAATTTATCCAAGGATCTAAGAAAGAAAACAATGGAGCTGGGCTTTGGAAAGTTGTGAGTGGGGATAGTGGTTTTAAATAGGTACGGCCTCCATAGACTCATGTGTTTGAATGCTTGGCCCATCGGGAGTATCACTATTAGGAGGTGTGACCTTGTCGGAGGAAATGTGTCACTGTGGAGGTGGGCTTTGAGGTCTTACATGCTCAAGCTACACCCAGTGTGACACCCAGTTGCTTCTGCTGCCTGCGGATCAAGATGTAGAACTCTCAGCTCCTTCTCCAGTGCCATGTCTGCCTGCATACCACCATGTCCTGCATGATGATAATGGACTGAACCTCTAAAACTGTAAGCCAGTTCCAATTAAATGTTTTCCTTTATAAGAGTTGCTGTCGTCATGGTGTCTCTTCACAGGAATAGAAACCCTAAGACCGGGCATGTGAAAGAGAGAGAAGAGAGGCATAGAGGCCAGCCAGGCCCTTGGGGGGGCACCTAGAGGTGTTCCAATGGCCAAGGGGTAGGCACCAAACAGATGCAGAGGGATCTGATTATGGCCCCAGGTTTTCACTGTGTCGCTGGCAATGGGTGAATTCCTGATATGCTTAGGGGGCCCAGCCCCAAGCTCTGCTAGAGATTGCCCTGGTGATGAGCATGCAGTCCATTGGCTGCTTTCTTACCTTCTCAGCCCTCAGACTCTGGGTCAGGTCTGCATGATGCAGAGGTGTCTTCCTGAGTGTAGACTCCTGAGTGCTGACCGAGTGGCTACGCATCCTTTCTCGAGTGAGGCAGGCCCGCAGCAGCCAGGCAGGGGCCTCCACACTCTGAAGGCCGGGTTCCCCTGAAGGCTGAGGCCTTGTGGGCGATGTCTGAGCTCGAAGCATCACAGGCTCCCCCAGCATGGATGCTGGTATCAGGATGCTGCACAGACACCAGACAGACATAGTTCCTTTAGGGGACTCTGAAGGACTGAGACTCACCCGACCTGGAATGTGTGTGCATTACTCCGCGCAGCCTAGATAGCCACGGCTTTAGCTAGGACTCTCAAATTCAGAAAAGGCTTTTAGGGGTGTGAGGGCAGAGTCTCTACCTTACTGGATCAAGAGGGGAAACATAAATTGAGCCTTTTTTACTGTGGGAAGAAAGGGAAGAAGGGCAGGAGGAAGGGTTGATCCTGATACCCAGGTGCTCATAAGTAGTTTCCAAACAGAAAATAGCAAGGAAGCAAGGATGCGTCCAGGCAAAATCTGTGCAAGTGAAGGATCGTAATGAAATAAAGTCAACAGCAAAGTGAATCTGACACGTATTTCACGATAATTTTTATTGTAGTACATGGTAATTAGATATAAACGATGGGATGTTTAAGCAATAATCCTAATTACAGTTCATTTTGCCACAGTGTCATGGAATCCCTAGTGGGACCTGGAATGGCTGGTTCACCCAGAGAGGGTTTGCACCACACAGAAACAGAGACAGTGATGGCTTATAGACTTCTTTTCTGAAGCATGGAGACTCTCAGGTATTTGCCCTTGGGGTGGCATCCTCTAGTCCCCTGCCAAAACTACAGTGCAAAAATCTTGTCTGCTGGATCTTCTGATAAACATAGCCCAGAGAGAAACTTTCCTCTTTGGTGGCCCAACAAGGCAAAAGGAGCTTGTAATCCCATTTCTCCTTGTTTTAGGAGTCAACAGACAGATCAGTTATTCCATGGAGAGGCTTTGCTGAGGGCTGTCAGCCGTACCTCGGCCTCCTCTGGCCCCGCTTTCCAGTTAGCCACCAGCCCACCGAGCTGAGCTCTCTCTCAGGCTACACTGAACGCCTATGCCATTCCCTCACTACCTGTTCTCATCACCCGCTGACCCCCCACAGCGCCTTCGTTTACTCTCTGCGCATGCCCAGTCCGCAGAGACGCAGAAAGTCTATCAAAGAAAGCCGGTGCGAGAAGGAGCTTAAAGAGCGCTAAGCAATTCAGACAAGGGCTAATCCAAACCATCACAGGGTGCGTTTGTACGGCAGTCAGATCAGAGTCAACACGGGCGCCCTGGGCTCCCTAGAATTCTGTCTGCCAAATGTGCTTGCAAGGCTGGGAGACAGCAGCCTGCTTCAGATCATGAGCTGGCATGCCCTGGTTGCCCATGGCAACCCAGCTGCACTGGAGTGCTAGCGTTTGTAAACGTGTGTGGGCTTAAAATGGTATTATTGATTCTGTCTGAAAGACGATAGTCTGATTTGTGTATAGCTCGGAATAAATTAATCGCTATCCTTTACAGCCAGCGGAGTATGAATTTCCTTCTTCCCCACCTCGCCATTTTTAGTTGAGAGACAGCAAATTGCAACAGCAGATGCGAAATGAAATGTTTCCCATAACAACCACAGTAGAGGAATCAACATCCAGAGGACCCTCCTGGAGAGCCTACCGGTCGCTGAATAAATAACAAAACGGACTGGAGTGGGAGGGAGCCAGCGCTGGGGCAGCCTATTCTAAACAGACTGCAGGGTGTAGTATGAACTACAATGAGATGCAGCTGTGGAAAGAGAGAACTGTGGGTCTGCCCTGGGCACCCTGGCTCCGCACTTGCTGGGCGTTTTCCTTCTGTCGTCTTTAACACGCTGAATATCCCTGGGCAGATTGACGTACCACTGCTCCACTCCTCTCCTTCCCTCTGTCCGTGACCCCTCCCAGGAACTCTGCACATCCTCCCGTGAAAGCCATCTTGCATTGTCCTTGACCATGGCCTTGGTTTTGTAGCTTGCTTTGACTGATTTGACAAAGTGGCAGAGAGCCAGTTCTGAGATGAGACTTCAAAAGGCTTCGAGAGTTGTCCTGCTATGCTTCTGTTGTCCCCATGAGAAGAGCCTGCCGAGGGAATGCAAATGAACACATGGTGGACAGCCACTATCCCCACCAAATCCAGCCACCAGACCTCTGCTTGGAGAGTTTCCCAGTCAGTTATTCCAGCCAAGCTGCAGATACACGCCCATTGCCGAATGCAACCAAGGTTTTGTGGATGCTTCTTAAGAAGCCGTAGCTGACTAAAATTGCCCTCCAACTGTCTATAAGACCACGGTCATCAGTGATGCAGTTTGATTACGGTTTGTCTACAAAGGCCCACTGTGATCAAAAGTCCCATTTGCAGGGTGGCAGTGATGGGAAGTGTTGTGGCACATTTGGTCATCAGAGGCATGAGGTAGTTCACAGGTGAGTTCTTCAGAAAGCTCTGTGGAAAGGAGCAAGTCTGGCCTTGTTCTCTGCTCCCGTTTGAGGTATAAGGCTTGGCTTGGCCCTATGCACACTTTTGGCGTTATCTTTTAGACAGTGAGGAGGTGAGGCCAAGGGGTGAGCTTTGTTGAGCCAGCACCATTGTTGAGCCTCACACTGCTGTGAACTAAATTTCATGTATTATTAGAATTTCAAGTCACATTGGGTGTTGACTGTGTACTGTACCCTGAGACACAGTTATCACTACTGGAGCACTGTGAAGGCCAGTGACGGAGAGAAACCTGCAAGAGTCTCGACTCACTTCTTCTGTGCTTAGGGAAATCCGCCCAAAGATGTGTAGGGATATGTTTGAGTGGCAAGAATGGACAGCTTTATCTCCCTCAGAAGGCACTGTAAACACTGCCTTCTGTCCATCTCAGAGTGAACATTTCTACAGAATGCTACCATCCTACGCTTGTGCTTTTTCTGTCCTCCATCCTTCCCACTTCTCAGTGTCTCATTTCAGACATGACCGCATGACTCGACTTTGACCACTTATATTTGAGTAGACGCCTACAGAGTGGCTTTTTGGACAAGATTGTTGTGTCTGAGACAAAAAGGAGAAATTTTCTCTTCACAGAATTTAGGTGGAGATACCCTTTTTCCATCTTGCAGCTGGGAAAGCTCTGTGCCCCCAGGTTGATGTTGGGAAATAAGTACTTTTCTGAATGTTTAGGCATGGTGAGTCCAAAGCTGGTTCTTGTGGCTCCACAAGATTAGATGATGTTTAGGCCATAATTCAATCGTTCATTTAATCTTATTTGAGGAAATAGCAATTGTTTGCTGCCTCAGGCACATTGGTGGTGGTCTTATCACTAACTTAATATTACAGTTTCAACAGTCAGAACACACATTTTTCTTCCACAGAGAGAGGGTGTCACCTCAGAAGACGCAGGTCAGGTTTTTATTTTATTTTGAAAACAGGATCTTGGATAAGTCAAACTGGCCTCAGCCTCCAGATCCTCTTGCCTCCGCCTCTGGAGTGTTAGGATTGTGGGTATGCACAATCAGGTGCCTGCACACTTTTTATAAGCATTTTGTCAAACTTTGGTAAGTGAGGAGGGGGCTTGGGAGACTGACTTATGAGTATTCTAGAATTTATTTTCCTGTGAATGTGGAACAGACTCATGGCAGGGCATGAGAGAAGAAAAAATAGAATCCTTGTCAGGAGAAGATTGGAAACCGACACAGAAAGTGCTCAGACGGAAAAGGATCCACGATGACAATTAGTCCCTTGAGCAAACGGCTTCTGAGGTCATGGCTGCTGCGTCTGTGAAGGGTTCAGGACAGTCTTCCACTTCTCTGGATGGTCCTCTCTTTATCCAATTAATGCTTCGGAAAGAGCTTTAGTTCAGCATTAATCAAAAGCTCTCTTACTTTCAAGATTGACTCCAGTTCAAGTGTATGTGCGTGTGTGTGTGTGTAATTAAGTTATCAGGGCAGAGGGTCTGATTATGAAGAAAATTTCCATAGCAACAGCCAGTTAAAACACAGAGCTGGAGTCATCTCTGAGCATGTTCTTTCCAGACTCAGGGGGAGCTGGTCACGGTGAGTGAGACAACATCTTCCTTGACAACATAAACAGTTACCTTCCTTACGTAGCCTGCTTTCACAGTAAACAGATCCAGGCCTATACCCCAAGCTAAGAGAATTCTAGAACATTTTATGAGAGTTTTCTTTTTTTTTTTCAACAAAAACAGAAGTAACTTTTTCCTTACCTGTTATCCTGAGATGTTTCTAACCTTCCCAGAGCAGAGCACGATCTCTGTCTCCAGCTCATGGTAGCAGGTGGCAAGGATTCCCGGGGACCCCTTTACTGAAGTCGTGTCCACTCAGCTCCTTGGAACAGTTTTAGATGACCAGAGGAATGCTGCATGCAGAAAACTGTGTGTTTTCTCTCTGGGAGCAGCCCACGTTGATGAAGTCTGCCCAGGACAGAGGCTCCGGTGCCCAATGTCTGTGCCAGGATCTGTAACAGAAGGACCTGCAGGCTGTAGGTCCCTCCTTCTTCCACTCCTCCCTGGTAATCCCTTCACAGGTGTCAGCAATCGATAGGCATGTGACACTGTGGGACGGGAGGAACGTGAGAGAGGGAACAGCTCTGGCACACGCAGGCACCTTAGTCAAAGTGTGCTCAACGTGACCGTGACACACAAGTACCATCTTGCCGCCCAAGACTGCACCCTGCTTATCAACCCTCCTCTCCCCCAACTTCCCCATCTCCCATATCAAACCTCGGTCTTGAGGCGGCTTGGGATAGAAACTCTGCAATCACCCGAAGCCCTCTTCCTCCCACTATAGACAGCCAGCCACCCATTACGTCCTGTTGGCTTTACCTCTACCGCAGACCCATCCACACCCCCAGTCCTCTCAGGCTCTCAACACCTCCTGGGCTGGCAAACCCTCCTCGCCTCGTGTAGACTTTGGCACAGCCTCCAATGACTCTTGTCTGGCTACTTCTCTTCCAGACAGAACAGACACAGTTTCTTGAATCAGCTATGACAATCCTCTCAAACCCTGCCACACTTCCCATCTCATTGGAAGAAAAATTCAAAGACTTTACCTTACTATGGCCCCAGAGGCATCTCCGTCCTCTCTGGCCCCTCCCCTTCTCTCTCTGCTTCTAGTAGGGCAGGCAGAACTCTGCCCTCATTCCCCAGCCAGAGACTCTTTTCCGGATAGCAAGAGTCTCCCCTCCTCAGCCACAGCCACCAGTGACAAACTCAATGCCATTTCCGCGCACCCTTAACCCCCTTCCAAGGGAATAGTTGTCCCTTTAGCCCATTTGATGTTTTTTTTTTTTTCCTGCTCCAGGGTTCCTCCCTGCATTGAGAGTTCATGGCACACTATGAATGTATCTTAGACATATGTGTGTTTTTCTGTACCTTCCTTTGATGTAACATACAGTGCTTATTTAGTCATCGTTTCCCCCTTCATAGCATAAGTGCCATGAACATGAATTTATCTTTTCATAATGAGTTCCCAGAACCTAGGAATATGCGTGTACGGCATAGTTGAATAAATGAGCAAGCGAGGCAGGGAGCGAGCGAGGGAGCCAGTGATGTTTTCCAGTTTGCCAACAGCTTCCAAAGACTTCGTCTACGAAACCCTTACAGTAATCCGGAAGTGTTGCCGCTCTCACTCCAGAGGAAGCAAGAAGCCCAGAGGGGGCGTGGCTAACTTCAGCTTCAGTGGTCCCTGTGGTAGGATCCTTTCTGTTTGGGGGTGGGCTGGCTGAGCTCTGTCCTGACTGTGGGCTCCTTTGACCTATGCCACCTACGGCCTCCCATAAACTTCTATAGAAAGGGTAGGGATGCACTAAATGTTTTTATTTATATTTTTAATATCTTGAGTTTCATGCATGTATTTACATCATTTCCAGCCCTCCCCATACCCACTCCCTCTCAAATTCATGACCTCTTATTGTTTCGTGCACATGCGCGTGGGCGTCTGTTCAATGTTGGTCATACGTACATGTGTTTAGGACTGGTCATTTGCGGTTGTATAACCTATCATCAGGGAGCTCGGCCCTGGAGGACACACATTCTCCCTCAGCAGCTGTTGAACACCTGTAGCTCTTCACATAGAGGCGGGTCCTTGTGAGATTCTCCCCACTCTGCCCACACTGGAATATCAAATGGTGTTGCCATTAAACAGGTCTTGTTTTAGGCAACCATATTTTTGAGATTTCATGGATATAGTTGTCCTGACAGGTCTGAAGCCACCGTAGCTGCTGCTGTCCTGACCCTCTGGCTCTTAAAATCCTTCTGCCCCCTCTTCTGCTCTTTTTTAAATCTTAGGTGCTATCCATGCGCTCTTACCCAATATAGAGCTCTGATGTTAAGGTCAGGTTTGCTGTGGTGACTGTGTTTCCTCTGTGCCTCAGAGGAATGTTCTCCTGTCCAAAGTCCATTCCACTCCAGGTAGAAAGAGGACCACGGGCTTTCCTGACTGTGTGTGTGTGTGTGTGTTTCTGTAATAGTGCTTCGATTAGCAGTGCCAATAAACTAGTTTTATATCTCTCCCATTTAAAGAGCTCTTTAGCGTGAGCTTATAAAAGTGTTATCTTGAGCAGACTGCCAGACGGCCGAGCAACAAGAAAGTAGGTTAGAAAATGGCGAGATCCCATTTATAAGCAACGTTTGACAAATTCGCTAACAGTGGTCCCCATAGTAACCAGTACCGCTTTTGAAGTTGTCTACTAGCATTTTTTATTGAGATTTTCTAGCCTACTCTTTCACTGAGCAAGGTAGCGGGCCTGTTTCTAAGTCAGTGCCATTCTGAGGTCACTGCCTCCTTCAGTTCCTTTCCTGTTGCTGCGATTCAAACGCCACAACCACGGCAGCTTACAGAAGGGAGCATTTCTTCTCACTTACAGTTCCAGAAGGCTAGGGTCTGTGACGGCTGAGTAGAGGCAGCAGGTAGGCATAGCAGCTGGAATAGGGACAGCCATACACACACACGGACAGAGGACAGAGGGTGGCAGTGGGGGTGGGGGACTGGAAAAGGCCAGATTTGAACTCTCAAAGCCCACTCCCACATGATCTACTTCCTCCAGCAAGGCCACCTCCTATACCTCCCAAACAGTGCCACTAACTGGGGACCTAGCCCTCAAATGTCTTAGCCTATGAGGACCTTTCTTATTTGAACTGCCACACTACAGACCCTTGCTTGATGGTCAGAAAGCCTTTGACACGTTCTTTCATCTCATCTGTCGATTTGATGAATGCAGGTGGTGAACTTTAAATGTAAAATTTCCATCTATATGAGGAACTCATTAGCAAGAAATTAATCAAAGTAGCATTGTAGAAGGACTGTCCTCAACAGCTGAGTATGGGAGGAAATGATACGGACTGACACAAAGAAAGATGGCTGCGGGAAGACGCAGACACACGGGGGTGCACGTGTAACACTGGGGTTGAGGTCAGAGTGACGAATCTGAGATCACCAGAAGCTGGAAGCAGCAGGGATAGTGTCTGACAGGCTTGGGAAGGACATCCCCAGGTGTGGTGGTTTAAATAGGTGCAGTCCCTATAGACTCGTGGGTTTGAATGCTTGGTCTAGAGTGAGTGACACTATTAGGAGGTGTGACCTTGTTGAAGTAGGTGTGGCCTTGTTGGAGGAAGTGTGTCACTGTGGGGGTGGCTTTGAGGTCTCATATGTGCTCAAGCTACATACAGTTGTTTCTGCTGCCTGCAGATCAGGACGTAGAACTCCCCTCTAGCACCTACGTTTGTCTGCACACCGCCATGAAGAGCATGGACTGAACCTCTGAACCCCAATTAAATGGTTTCCTTTATAAGAGTTGCTGTGGTCATGGTGTCTCTCCAGAGCAAGAGAAACCCTAAGACACCCAGCTAACACCTTGATTTTACTTCTAGTACCCAGTATTACAAGACTACATTTTTTATTTTGTTTAAAGCCATTTAGCTCATGGTACGTGGTTATTACCCTAGGAGACATACTCCAACCATCATGAGGGCCCCTCCCAAATACTGTTTGGTTCATCTCTGCCAATATGGCAAATCTTTGCCTAAGTTTCCTTGGAGATGATTTAAATTCTTATTGAGAAGAAGTATTTAAAAATGGTCCATTGGACTTTGCTATAGATGATGTAAATAGCTCATTGTCCCTTTGTCTCTTAAATATTTATATGACAGAGAATTTTTTGAGACTAAACACTGTTTTAAATTTGTTTTGACCATACTGAAGGTTTTATGTCTTAGAAAGACAAATTTAACAGTCTCTTTAAGTTTTTGAATTTTACATGCTTAGTTAGAAAAGACTTCCTTAGCCACAGACTTAAAAAAACAAGCCAACAAAAAAGAAATTCTTCGAGAAGCTGAATCATTTTTCCTTTCTTTAATAAAAAAAAAAGTGACATTTGAACAAAGAAGATGGCAGAATGGAGTGGCAAGGGCTGAAAGAAGCAGAATTAGAGATGCGGTGGCCACAGGTTCGGGGGCACGGCTGCCTGCCTGAGACAAAGGCACTTGTCGCTGCTGAGTAGACCTGGTCCTTACTGCCAGCTCCCCCCCCAGGCATGGGGTCCCTGCTGCTGTGGCCATTCCCGCTGCGGTGAGAAGAGCAGGGGACTGCAGCACCACCCCAAGACTGCAAACACAAAGGTCATGCTGGCCATGCCTGCAGGGAGGCTGGTGCCCAGGGAGGTGTGGTGTCTAGCACTCTGGAGTTTGCTCAGATACTGCCAACCAGAGATGCTGCCCAACCATAGGATCACCCTGACTCGATATCCAAGATAAAGAATGGTTCATTTTCTGGATTAAGGCCCGCCAAAGACTTCCGTGGTCTGAGATGAGTCTGGAAGCCATGTTGGTGTCTATGGTTCCTGCTGCCACCAGAAACCACGTTCATGTCCATGATCCATGCTGCTATCAGCTGCTATGGACAAGGAATCTTCTTTTGCAGTGGTGTCAATGACTGCAGACTCGTAACTGAGAATGAGAGACATTAAAGGCGACAACCTCCCCTACCCCGCATCTCCCGAAAAGAAATAGTCCAGATATGGAGTCCTTACAATTGTGATCAAGATGCTGAAGGATAGCTCTTCACAGTTGATGGCTTCTCACCAGTGCGTGTGTGGGGCACACTCAGTTTCCTTTAAGGGGCTGACCACTGGGAGTTTAACCATGCAACACATCTTGGACTTGTTGGCTTTTTTCCTTTTCTATTTTTTGGGGGGGAGGTGCAGAGTGCAAGGGTGGGAGGTGGGATCTGGAGGAGTGGGAATTGAGTGTGATGGGTGCACTGTATGAAATTCCCAAATAATTAATAAGACATTATGCTAGGGAAAATTGACACTATGTCAATATAAAGAATAAGTATATATATTATATATTATCATTCATCTATCTGGCATTTGTTTTTATTGATGAGTAATATATAATAAGTACACCTTTTCCCTGAAAAGTTTAGCTATTGTGGTATTTTATTCAATAAGCCAGTTTCTATGCAGCTTTTTATTGGCACCTTTATTAAATATCAAGATCTCAATACATATAATTTATATATTAATATATATAATTTATGTCTTTTTCTAGACTGTTTTGCGTCATTAGCCTCATCTCACCTTGTACCTGTACCACAGTTCTGAATGACTTTGAACACATTTTAGTGTTTTTGAGGGAGATGCTGCTGTTTGCCCGTCTTTCCAACATAAATCCTCTGACCTTTCTAGATACGTACTCTGTTCAAATGAGTTTTCAATGTTTTCTCTTCGAATCCTGTGCACAGCCATGCAGCAGCCATGCAATGACTATCGTTGGAAATGTGTTGAAATACTGAGGTTAATTCAGGAAGCCCCTGGCTCATGTGACCTCTTCTCTTCCTGCCTGAGATGCCAGTGGCCTAGCAGTTCCTCAAGGCCAACTTTGTGAACCAAGTGAGTCTCAGGAAGCTTCCTCATGTAGGTTCCGTACACTTCCAGAGAAACGTTATATATCTTATGGGCTTGCACTCTTATATATCTGTAATAAAAATTAAATAAAAACTGAAAAAGAATAAAAATCCCTTCATGATGAATTATTGAATAATTGATTCTTCCCATCAATTAAGGAAACAAACAAACAAAAGCAAGTTCAGGGAGGCTGTGCTGCAATACGTTCACCTGCAGTTTGGCTTCATGAATCTACAGAAATCTTAGAGGGACACCCAAGGGCCATCTCCATTCCAGACTTAGTTGAAAATGTAAAATAAAAGGCCGCAAAGTCCTCTATCACACCTGTCACCGTTTTTGCTTGGATATTTAGAGAGCTGGGAATAATGTCACTTCCATACTTTCAGGAACAACAGAAAACAGGGACAAGTGTCAAGTTCACAGCTGTCATTTTGAGTCATTCAGAAAGCTCAATTCCCTTCCCAGGCCAAGCAGAGCTAAGGAGACATGGCAGATGTCCGTGGGGAGAAGGAAGTGCTTGTTAGCTGACCTTGGAGAGAAGCCATAGGCTCTACAAAGAACCCAGCAAAAGAATGATTGTGGTCCTTACCCCCAAATTGGCTTCTTTTCCCACCTCAGAATATTAGGATCTGCAGGGGTTTAAATAAAAATGGCTCCCATTGGCTCATAAGGAGTGGCACTAGTAGGAGGTGTGGCCTTGGTGGAGTGGGTGTGGCTTTGTTGGAAGAAGTGTGTCACTGGGGTCTGGCTTTCAGGTTCCAGTTGTTCATGTCAGGCCCAGTGCCTCACTCTCTCTTCCTGGTGCCTGCTGATGTTGATGTAGAACTCTCAGCATCTTCTCCAGCTCCATGTCTGCCTGCCTGCTGCCAGGCTTCCTGCCATGACACAGGATGGTCTAAACCTCTGAATTGCAAGGGATGCTTCATCCTCCCACAGAGATGAGCGCTCAGCCACATTCATTGCTGCTCTATTCACAACACTCAAAACTTGGAAACAACCTAGGTGTCCCTCAACAGAAGAATGGATAGAGAAAACGTATATTACACAAGAGAGTATTATTCAGCTGTTTAAAACAAAGACATCATGAAATTTGCAGATAAATGAATAGAACTAGAAAAAGTCATTCTAAATGAGGTATCTCAGACCCAGAAAGACAAATATGATCTGTACTTGCTTATATTTGTCTTAATTTGTCTATATTTGGATATTTGTTCTTAAGTCAATGATAACCAAGCTACAATCCATAGAACCACAGAGAATATGTATAGAGTAAGGGACTAGAGGTAACAATTAGATCTCATTAAGAAAAGGAAATAGAATATTTATGGATAGATGCGGTGGGTTCTGGAATGGGAGATTGATCAAGGTAAGAGGGAGGGGATGTGAGAGGGAATATGGGGAGGGAATATGGGGAGAGACAGCAAAAATCAAAGGGCATTTGAGTGTTAGTATGGAAACCTCACACAGTAGAACACTCCTAAAAATACATACACATATGGAGGCACTCTAAAGGAAATTGCCAAATAATGGGGGCGACAGAGGCCCCACTTGGCCATCTCTTGTCACCAAATGAAGTTTCCAGTACTGGGCTAGGGTTACATCTAATTGAGTTATTTCCAAACAACCAAAGTTGTTGAGACTATAAGTTGTGGGCTGGAGAGACGGCTCAGAGGTTAGGAGCACTGATTGCTCTTCCAGAGAACCTGAGTTCAATTCCCAGCAATCACATGGTAGCTCACAACCATCTATGATAAGATTTTTTATTATGTATACATAATAAAAAAAAAACCTAACGGAGGAAAAAGCCAGACAGTGGTGGCACATACCTTTAATCCCAGCACTCGTGGGGGCAGAGGTGGGTGAAAGACCTCCAGAGTGGGGAAACTCTCACTCAAGTCTCGGGATAACATGACCCCCCCAAGAACTCATGAGAGACCATCCTTGCTGCAATCACATGAGGTTTATTGACAGGAACCAGTGCGCTGGAGCTGAAACTCATATCCCACACAGGGGAGGAGTTTGACCCCGAGTAGCTGGGAGGTGGGGTATTTAAGGGAAGAAACGAAACCACAACCCAAAGGGGATAGGGAGGCCGTCATTGGAAAATTCCGAAAATACACAAAGGGGTAACTCCCTGTTTCTCAAGATTATTCTCAAGATTATAATCTAACTTTATGGTCAGCTAGTTCCTGGAACAGAGCCACTGAACTGGCTAACCTAGATTTTTGGCTCTTCTCCTCCTGCTAGATTTTTGGCTCTATTTTTCCTGTTAGAGGGGTCTGGACTTATCCGGGTCTTTCAGTAGGCTGTGAGTTTGAAGCCAGCCTGGTCTATAGAGTTAGTTCCAGGACAAGCTCCAAAGCTACACAGAGAAACTCTGTCTCAAAAAACAAAACAAAACAAACAAAAGAAAACAAGACAAAACAAAAATAAGTTGCTCTCTACAAACTGACAGAGAGGTCCTGAATTACCTGGTGTGAGTGAGAAGGAAACCTGGAATATGCCACAACCCACTTAGGAGTTTATTGGGGTTGGGTACAGGCCTGGTGAAGGTCAGTGTGCAGAGAGAGAGAAAGAGAGAGAGGAAGATGGCGCCTCCAGCTTTTAAGTGCTGCCTAGTGCATGCGCACAGGGGATGGCATGGTTACGTCATACGCAGGTGACAGAGCTCACGCATATGCATCATATGTAGATGAGGCTACCATGCTGCACGTGGGTCACACAGGGTCCTTTAAGATTCCTGGGGCCATTAGGCACTTCTGCCTGAGGGCTTGTTGGCACATGCGTGGCTCTGGAACTCGCAAGTGTCATCCACGTTGTGTGGCTGAATCATTACAGGTCCCATTGTGGAAGACAATACCTACACAACGCATTTAGCATGGAAATGTTGAACTGGTGGCTACATAGAGCCTTCAGCCCTACATTCCAGTGTCTCTGTTACAGGAAGGTACTTTGCCTGCTAACAAAAGAGATAATACCACTTGTAGATACCAAGCTAGCCACAAACCCTTTACCTACAATGGTGTCCCGTTTGCCAGATAAGCTAGTGCAATGGCCCAAAGTTTGTGGGAGTAACCAACTGACAACTAATCAGACTTAAAGCTTGCTCACAAGATGGAACCCACACCCAACATTGCTTGGGTGACCAAGAACCTGAGATTAGATAGCTTAGAGACCTGGGCAAAACCAACTAATATTTGTCTCAAAAAGAAGAAAAAAAAGGAAGTGTGGTGATCGATTGGCTCCTAATGATAGTCTGCTATACTCTTAGATCAGTGCCTTATCCAGCCATCATCCGAGAAGCCTCCTCCTGCAGCAGCTGGGAACTGGTGTAGAGAGACCCACAGGCAGGCACTGCACAGAGAGTGAGAGACCTTGGCACACTGATTTTAAACAGGATGCCTCCATGCCTCCATTGGATCCTTCTGCTCAGGAGGCAGGACAGTGTGAGAACCAGAAGGGATGGAGGATACCAGGAGAGCAAGGCCTTCTAGGCCAACATGAGCAAAGCTCATAAGAACTCACGGAGACTGAAACAGCACGCCTGGGGCCCGCATGGATCTCCACCAGGTCCTGTGCACATGTATAGTGGCTTCCATTTAGTGTCTATATGAGAACAAGTGGGTCTCTGACTCCTGTGCTTTCTTGTGGGCTCTGTTCTTCCATAGGTTCTTCTGGTCCACCTTCAATTGCTGTGGGACAATAGTCTTTTATACTGTCACTTGTATTATTTTTAATAAAATGCTGATTGGCCAATAGCCAGGCAGGAAGTATAAGCAGGGTGACCAAGCAGGAAGTAGAGGTGGCGCAACAAGAATGCTGGGAAGAGGGAAGCACAGTAGGCAGTCGTGATCCAGCCACAGAGGAAGCAAGATGTGACTGCCTCGCTGAAAAAGGTACCAAGCCACGTGGCTAACATAGACAAGAATAATGGGCCAATTTAAGATGTAAGGATTAATTAATTAGAAGCCTGAGCTACTAGGCCAATCAGTTTATAATTGATGTAGACCTCTGTGTGATTCTTTGGGACTTAATAACTGTAGGACCAGGCAGGACAGAAACCTCAGTCAGCACTGAATTCTACATGCTGGTTTTAGTTTTAGCTTATGGTATTTTATTTTGTTAAATTAAAAAAAATGAATGACTGAATGAATGTAAAGCTAGACACTAGGGTAAAGGTTAACACAGAACTGATGTTTGTTCTGGTTACAAATAACTATCATTGTTTGATTAGAATTTGGTAGTTATTCTTTGTTCTTTTTGGGTGTTAGTATATTTTGTTTTCTAGGTTTTATTCTTGCAGTAGGTTTTGGGGTTGTTTTTAAAAAATAGCTAAAAGTTAGGTGAATAGGGAGGAGAAGAGAATCTGGATGGACTGGGGGGAGGGGAAGAATATAATCAAAATATATCTAAATTTAAATATTGTTTAAAATAATAAAAAAAGAACTTGAAAAAGATCAAGGAGGGAAGGGTATTTGGGAAGGGATGGAGGATGGAAAATGAAGTGGGAAGAGATACTGCAATCTAAAAATCACAAATAATTAAAAAAATAATTTTGCATGATTTTTTAAAAATAAAGAGAAACCCTCTGAAAGCCAGTCACTCCCTAAAGAATACCTACTGCTAGGTGAGTGCACTGAGGGAGTGCTCCCATCTGAAAGTATGTGCTCTCCTTCCTTTGTGCACTGAGGGAGTGCTCCCATCTGAAAGTGTGTGCTCTCTTTCCTTTGTGCACTGAGGGAGTGCTCCCATCTGAAAGTGTGTGCTCTCCTTCCTTTGTTGAAATCCTTGCCCCAGGTGCCGGCACTAGGTGGTGGGACTCTTAGGAGGTGGTTACAAATGATTTTAGTGTCTTTATGAAACAGGCCCAAGGGAACAAGGTGTCATGGGTGAGTTAGGAGCCAGCCCTCACCCAGTCCAAACCGGTTTGTGCCTCATCTTGGTATATCCCCTAGGCTGTTTAGAAGCCACAATGAGCAGGGCAGATGGTTATAACAGTCTCAATAGTCCAAGACACATAGCCACAGCAAACGTCCACTCAGTTTAACTTCTGATACTAACTCGTGTCAACATGTCCACTCTCAGGCACAAAACCTACCGCAGCCTCTACCATCCTACGCTACAATAGTTAGCTGCATGTAAAAATCAGCAGCATTTTTTTCTTCTGGCAATGGAGACTGTGAACACTGGTAGGGGCTCTGGTGCTTGTCCTGGGCCTCAGGAGCCAGGATTGGGCTGTGCTTTGCAGCCCAGTGTTGGCAGAGCCAAGAGGCAGTGCCACCTGTGGCTGGGTGTTGCAGCACTGAAAAGCACAGTCTGCACACATTCAGTCAGTTCGGGCATCAACATGCTGACCCTCTTTCCCGAGGAGATTGAAGCTAGCATTCCTTTTACCCAAAGAATTCCATCTACAGGCGTTTGGCAGACGAGCCTGGCTTCCCGCATCACTTGTTGTTGGGGACGAGAAACGGCGGTCACTGGAAAAGTGGTTCATTAAATTCGTGACCAACAGAGTCCAAGAAAGATGGGACCCTTTTGCCTGGCACCCTTTTGACCGCTTCAAACTCCACAGACACCCAGGAAAATCTGCGCCTTCTCCAGAGTCTCTCAGTTTGGGAACCCTGTCTTTAACTGTTCTTTGCCGCGGTCCAATAATGCGTGGTGGACAGAATAAAGCCTGGATTTTTCCCTTACTCAAGACTTAGAATTTTTCTTGTTTGCGCAACCAAAGGGAAGGCAAGAAGGATTTTCCCAGGAAAAGAGAAATGACATCATGGAGCCTTAAGATAAATTGTCCCAGTACTAACCACCCAGGGGCACATTCCATCAGCCCCTGATCACTGAGTTGGGAAGGAAGGTGTCTGTGAAAGAACACAGACAGCTACGGTCTGCAAACCTCCAGGGAAGGCTGGGGTTGGGGTGGGGGGAAGGCAGTTTGGGCCGGGGGAGCAAAGCCCATTCCTGTCTTTGTGTTTGCCCTTGAAAGGGGTGACAGAAGCCTGTAGCTCAGCTTCCCACTGAGGTCTCTGCAAGGCCAGAAGGCCGTCGGCACAACAGGAGAGCGCCTTCTCCACCCGTAAGGAATGGCTTGGATGGCTTGAAGAGCTTCCTCGGTTTAGTGTTAGGAGGCTAAACACGAAACCACACTGATTCTTTCTGAGGACTCGGGCAATCGGGACTCAGGCAGTTGGGCTGCTGGGTATCTGTTCTGAAGGCTCATATGAAGGTTTGTTGTGTGGGGGTGTGGGGGTTTTAGGTAAGAAAACCCTGTGGTTTGAGGGCGCTGTTGTCAGTACGCAGCACTTCCCCTGTGTGAAAGCAGTAGGCTGTGGGTGTGACCGGAAACAAGAACAACACACCGAGGCACAAAGAAACAGACACAGAAACAGACAGACATGGCACAGTTATTCAAATTTTACTTTCAACATTTTAGATTGCTTTCTATTTTACACGTATGGGTGTTTTGCTTGCATGTGTGTATGTGTATAATTCGAATGCAATGCCAAAGGAGGCAAGATGAGGGAGCTGAACCCCTGGCATCTGGACTTACAGATGACCGTGATCTGCCCTGTGGGTGCTGGGAACTGAACCTTTGGTCCTCTGCAAGAGCAGTCAGTGCCACTAAACTCTGAGCCATCTCTTCAGCCCCAGTTGTTAAATTTTTAATGAATTCTGGTTGAAATGCTGATGTCTCCAATGAAAACACAGACAACGCGCAATACCTAATGCATTTCAGTAGAGCTGGAACCCACAGCAAGACAGGCACGGAAATGTTCATCATGAAAATACAGCAAATATAGCAACAGAGATGAAGAACCCTGCTGAAGGCTGAACAGTAGACTTGATTCAGCTAAGAGGAGAAACGGTGACCACGGGTGGCATTCTGTGGTTGCCGCTTTCAGTAGATGCTTCAACAGAAGCCAGCTGAGGTATAAAGGGTAAAAAGCACTCAGGGGAAAAGCACTCCAGAGCTGTGTAACAGCATCGAATGAAACAGGTAGGAGATATATTTGAAGACACAGTGGCTGAGAGCTTCCCAAAGTTAGTGACAGGAACTATTGTTTTAGGAAGCTCAGGGAACAACTAGACGGCTACATACCAAAGCCGGCCAAAGAGAGAAACCACTTTATAGCCTATTCAAAATTCTGGAAACAAAGATGAAAATTTAGAAGGGCAACAAGAGGAAACAGACACATAGAGGAACCAAGGATTCCAGAACATTCCTTTTTAGAAATGACACCAGCAATAGAGCAATCAGTGCCTGAAAAACCTGTTGGAAAAGAATTCGGTACCTGGAAGAATTACCTTTCATGAACCAAGGAGAAATGGCGTTTTTAGGCAAACACAGAGTGAGAGAGGAAAGTGTGAAGCCTTTGGTGCTCTGTGAACCCCAACAACTAACCTTAGACTCACCCCATATTCAGACTAGGTTAATATCACTGCAGGAGGGGTCTATCAGGAAGAGAAGCTATGAAAATGCACAGATTCTTCCAATAGAAAAACTCAGATCTGCAGATAGAGGGAAGAGGGCTGGAAGGGTGGCAAATGTAAGCACTGTAAAGACATAAAATACCTAACCCTGCTTAAATTATCTGTCTAAAATCCACAGAAATGTGTGTTTATACCTCATGTAAAAAATAAAATGGACATAACATTAGCAAAAGGCCAAGGATGGTGGTACTGGGTACATCCAGGTAAAGGACCTTGAAATACTTTTGGGAAAATGTTTGGTACAAAATCTGATTAATTCAAGATGTATACTGGAAAAACTGGGACAATCAATAACTAGATAAGCAACATAAACAATAAATTGATAGTGAAGGTGATATAATTAAAAAATAACATGGGTTAACCTAAAGAAACATACAGAGGAAAAAAAAGGAAACATCAAAATTAAAATATAAGCTGGGCATGGTTGGCACACACCCTTAATCCCAGCACTCCAGAGGCAGAGGCAGAGGCAGATGGATCTCTGAGTTCTAGGTTGTGCTTGAACAAGTAAAGATTAGGAGAATATGGGAGATTTTCCCTCCAAATGAGTGTAAATCCATGAGTGGAGCTTGTGGCATAGAGAAATAAGGGGGTGCAGGGTATAACAGATCATATTGGTAAGTGATTGACAATACATAAAATGCCCATGACTTTAATGTTAAACAGAGAAAGTCTCTTATAAAACTACTTCAGTATCTAAACAGGAGGGGATGGTGAGCTCCTGCTATGTGTGCACGGGATGGAATTAGAGGCAAAAAATAAAATGGAAAAACGACATGTGTTTTCCTCAGTAAACAGGGGGAGAGGTAAGGAGCTAAAGGTAGTGAGAATATAGAGTTGATATGATTTACGTACACATTTGTGCGGAAGAATTTAAATTTAGTAATAATGTGCAATTAAAGGATGAAAACAAAAAGTTGCATGCTTGAAAGGCAGAGAAAATTAGAAAACCGGAAAAACAAAAGTGGCAAAGGCAATAATGGTACAGACAACCCAGAAAGTGAAGAAAACATCACTGTCATTGTGGGCTAAGCAATTTCGAGTGTCAAAAGCTTGCCATACGAAGAGGCAGAAAGTCTCTCTGGACAGGCCCTGGAAGCAAGTTGCAAAATCAGACTGAAGGTAGGAGAGACTGCTCAGTGGTTAGAACCCTGGATGCTCTCACAGAGGACCCAGGTTCCCAGCAACCTCAGGGTGGCTCACAACAGTCTGTAACTCCAGTTCTGGCCCTCTTCTGGTCTCTGAGGTTACCAAGCACACACATGGTCACGTTCATTGTGCAGACAAAACACCCCCCAACACACAAAATTTATAAGGAAAAAGTAAAAAACCGGACTGGAGGTTAAGAGCGGAGAGTGTGTGTGGCAGGGGAGAGCACTGAGTAGAGACAAAGAAAAAAGAAACAGATGAATGCTATGTTAATAGAAATTTAAATGCAATTCAGTTCAAAAGCAAGAAGCGAGTTTTTAAAAAGAACCAAGTTTTTTTTAAAAAGAACCGAGTTTTTAACAAAAAGACAATGTAATGAGGAAGTTAGTCAGCAGAAGCACTTTGCATAATTCCAGGATCAAAAATAAAGCAGAGGGGGCTGGAGAGGTGGCTCAGGGGTTAAGAGGCTGTTCTTCCAGAGGACCCTGATGCATGTCCCCGCACCCACAAGGCAGCTGACAATCATCTGTAAGCCTAGTTCCAGGGGTCAGACGCCCTCTTCTGGCCCTCCAGGGTACTGCTTGTATGTGGCGTGTGTATATTCCTATAGGTAAAACACCCATACATGTAAAGTAAAAATAAATAATTTATTTATTTATTTTCGAGACAGGGTTTCTCTATGTAATAGTTCTGGTTGTCCTGGAACTCACTCCGTAGACCAGGCTGACCTTGAATTCACAGAGATCTGCCTGCCTCTGCCTCCCAAGTGCTGAGGGCTGGGATTAAAGGTGTGTACCACCAACCCAGGCCAAATTTTTTTTAATGAAAATAAATCCCCAAAATGCAGGGAGAGATTGACAAGGTCATGTTTATTATCTCATGTCTTTAACATTTTTTTTCAGAACTTGACAGTTCAAAATATAGTAAGGCAACAGTAAGAAGGACTTCAGAAGTACATAAATGAATTTTTCTCATAAATTGTTGTAAGGTATAATCATATGCTGGATTAAAACATACAGCGAAACTTTGAGGAAGTCCCCAAAGTAGAGATTGTCTTTTTACAGCATCCAAAACAAAGACCAACAATGGAAACATCTTTAAAATATCTTCATTACTGGGAAGTTGAACCTTCTCTGGAGAGGAACTCAAAAACTGAAACCCAAAACGATAAAAATAAATAAATAAAAAGAAGGAAACATGTGCCACCACCTACGAGACTCAGCTAAAGCTGTGTGCCGGGCATAATTTGTAACTTTAGCTGATTTCACTTAAAAATGGAACACATCAGTGCGTAATATCCATACTACCACAATCTATTTGGAGCAATTTCACCTATTTGTCCTTGACCATTAGAAAGCGACTGGGCTGAGGTGGGCGCGTCCGTTGATCTCAGGGTCTCTTCGTGCGGCCTCGTTTCCCTTTCCCATGTATCCCCTCACCAATGTCACAATGAGAATGGATGAAGCGATCAAGAATTTGTCTGTCTGCCAATGAAGAAAAGCAGAGGTTTCCAACTTAAATATGAATCAGCAAGATCTTAGGAGGAAGCAAGCATCTGGTAGTAGTATGCTATGCACAAGTTTGCTATGAGACAATAATTGGAGGGTACTGTGTGTGGTATAGAGTGGCCCGGGGCCCTACTTGTTCTGAGCGAATCAGTGTGCTCCCCGGAAAGGGCGTGGGCTTGCAAAGAAACAGACCCCAGTACAGTTCTGTGCCAGAAGCACCATTTAACCCCCTTCTTTGTC
The DNA here is from genome assembly GCA_004026605.1 of Ondatra zibethicus. NCBI lineage: Eukaryota > Metazoa > Chordata > Mammalia > Rodentia > Cricetidae > Ondatra > Ondatra zibethicus. Next base: position 250,663 of record PVIU01000854.1, read on the forward strand.
CCTCATCCCTGAATGGAGATCACGTGCCTACCTCACACTGTGGGAAGGGCTAAGCACACTATGGGCGATGTTGAATAATAAATTAATGTGTCACTAATTAATTAGCAGCCGTATATACCTTTATAGGGTGCACAGTAGTAAACAGTGGTGAAGAAAATTGTAGACTTTTGGTGGCCTTTGCTGTCCTTGAGTTGTAGCTGTCTGCCTTTGGGAAGCCCTGGGCTGTGACGTAGTCTTGTCTGATTCTGAGCACCTGTAACTCCCCAGTCTTGATTACAGCGTTCACATAGGGTGGAACTGTAAAACTCCTCATTCCCAGAAGGGCCATCTGTCACTCATCCTCTTCCTCAGTGTCACAATGCTAGCTGAGACCAGTAGCTGAAGGTTCTGTGCATGTGTGTGTGCGTGCGTGTGTGTGCGCGTGCGCGTGCGCTCGCACATACTCATGTAGTAAGAAAAAATAACTTTTCTATCAAACATAACTAGCCCACCAAGGATCAATCTACCACACATTTCTCACACCTTGTAAACTTTTATGCAAAGGAATTCAAAAATTTTAACTCCCCTACCTGGCATAACTTTGTTCATGGAAAGCCCTGGCGCATTGATGGCTGGGAGCGCTCACTCCTCCCTTCCTTTCTTTCATGCCGCTTTCCAATCAAAAGTAGACTATGAGGTCAAACCACAGTCAGAGAGGAACCACCGAGTTCCCCTTGCATTAGAGACGGAAGACAGAGGCTACCTTGGTCTCGGGTGCCTGCTAGCCCAGTCTGGGTCACAGCCTACATTTTTTTTTTTTTTTTGCAAAAACAAATTGCCTTGCCAGGTTACTTTCATTTTCTTGTGTGTCTCTTCATGTGATACCAACAAGGTTAGTCTTTTCCCACAGTGTGGAAATGCAGCTTGTGTTCTGTCTAATCACATCTGCATCTGTTTGGAGCTATTCCTACTCTATCCTTCCCCTTCCTTGGCCCCAGTACTTTTCAACTCAGCTGTGCCTCCTGTAGAATGTGCTGACCTTACGTGCAATGTTTGCCAGTTGACGTTTGAACGCTGATGAGCCACACCCATTTGTTTCCACCACCCAGGAAGTCCTTCTCGATGCTTCCCAGGCAGGCAATAGTGTTGACCCCAAGACAGCCTCTGGTCCCATTTCTTTCACTGTGGATGAGATTTACCTGCTGTGGACTTTCAGATAAATGGAATCCTACAGGAGCGCCTGTTTAACATTTGGATTTTGTTGTCGCTCAGCGTCTTTTGAGTGTCTACATTTTGCCTTATGTATCAGGAATGTGCTCCCTTTTATTGCCAAGTTGTGAAAGTATCACACTTCATCCATTTTCCTCTTGCTGGAGATGGGGACTATTTCCAGTTCTGGGATACTGAGAATGAAATTGTTGTATTTTTATGCAAGTCCTTTTGTAGCTGTCCGCCTCCTTTTCCCTCAGGCCAATATCCAGAAGTGGAATTTCTAAGCCATGACGTAGGCATATGTTTAACTTTGTAAGATGCCGTCGGAGCATTCCCCAGAGTGATTCCACTATTGGATACTCCCCCGCATGTGGGAATTCTGAATGATCTGTGTTACCCCCAACTGCTGCCACCCAATCTGTTCCGTTTTCAGCTTCTCTAGTTTTGAAGTTTATATTGAAGTATAGAAGCAACAAAGTGACCTTCTTATAATAAAGACATGCATAGAGGGTAAATCAAACTGGGCACATATTAGCCAAAACAAGATGACCCAGTGTCCATCAAACTTAATGCCAGTCAAGCTGCTCAAAGGCCAACTGGGCTTTGGCTGTTGTGTTTGCGGTAGCTGATGTTGATTGACAGCTTGACTGGATTCAGCCATGCCTAGGGCTGTGGATTTGTCAGGGCAATTCCAGAGAAGATCAACTCATGGGTGGGTGAGTAGGGGAGGCTGCCCACGGCATGGGTGGTATCTTCCAGAGGATGGCTTGGATGAAGAGTCTGGAAGAAGCAGCAGCCAGCAGGTGTTGAATAAATGCCTCTTCTTGGGCCAGTGTGTCGGTCTCGCTGCAGGCATCCTGTGCTGACTTCCTTGTCCTTCCATCACAGACTCAAGGCTCTCCAGAGAATGTCTGGACTTAATGCGGTTTACTATTGGGAGTGTGGATTGGGTACTTCCTGAATTGGACAGTTATCTTGTTCTCTTTATCTCCAGGTGGCCATGGTTGATGAATCCCCTTCTATACAAATATTCTACTGTTTCTGTTGTGGACCTAAGGCTAACAGCACCTCACACAGCCTTATTTCTTTACACTTATACTTCTGTCTTCCACACTAGACGGTGAGTTCCCTGTAAGGATGGATTTGTTTTTATTTATCTTTGTATTAAGTTAGCGTGATAGACATGCAACCAAAGACATTTGCTGAATGAGTGAATACAAGTATTCTTTCATAATTATTTAAGTTTATGGGTGTTCTGTCTACATATCTGTCTGTCTTTGTACCATATGCTTGCCATACCCATAGAGGTCAGAATAGGGTGTCAGATTCCCTGGATCTGTAGTTGTTGATGGTTGTGGGCTGCCAGATAGATGCTGGTAATTTAACCTGGATCCTCGAAGAGCAGCCAGTGCTCTCAACCACGGAGCCATCTTTCCAGTCCCAATCTGTGCAATTCTGAATTCTGAATTACAGGCTTGAGAGAGACACCTTACAAATTGTATGTTGGTGGAAAAAAATGGGGAGGGAGTCATAGCTTAAAAAGATATTGAGAAAACCAGATTTCAGATAATTTTAATCACTCAAGCGGGAAGACAGTAGGCAGATGACAGGGTTTTACCAGCAGATAGCATATGCAGGAACTGTTAGCTTCCAACTTGTTGGAATCAAACTCAGGGAATAAAATAACTCAGAACATAGATCGTCCACTGACGAACACAGTCCAAGCTTCTCAAGTTAGAAACAAACTCAATATGGGTTTCAACATCCCCCTTCCAAAATGCTCAGAACGCAAAATGGTTCCGATTTTCTTAGATTTGGGAATATGGGCGTATACATGGTGAGGTCTCTGGGAGACGGAATCCAAGTCTAAACACACACACACAAAAAAAATGCTTCAGTTTCCTATATACCTTGCAGACACAAGCCTGGGAGAATTGTGTGCAACATTTTCAGCATGCCTGTGCTTTAATGGTGACACGTGGTGTGAAGTGAGGTGTGGGAATTATCCCCTGTGGTCCCATGGATACTCACAGGGGTTCAGATTTCACGGGAGAGATGTTTGTACTAAACAACAGCCTGCCTTCAGTGTCTCACTCCTCCTCCCCCATTCTGCTCTTTCCTCTACCCTTGCTCAGCCTGTCTGCTCCTCACCCCAGCCTGAAATATCACTTTGGGGGGAAGACTAGTGTCTCCCCCAACCCACCCACCTCTCTCTGTTTCTTTCTCTCTCTCTCTGTCCTTCTCTGTGGGACTTTTTCTTGTCTCCCTCCCTTCCTCCTTCCCTCTCTATCTTTCTCTTCCCATCAAAATACCACTGCCATGGTCTCCTCGTCCACAAAAGCTTACTACATGACTTAAGCTGAGCCAATAATAAGTGAGCCTAAGACATCTTAGGTCTCTCCATTCTGACATCCAGCTGAGCCCCGCTATGAAAGTGCTGCTGCGATGGTCACAGCTGACAGGCCTTGCCATCATCTCTGGCACTAGGAGATGACAAGAGGTCGGCTGTATAAAAACTTGAAGGGAAATGCCTACTTGCCAGCTGCCCCCTAACAGCTGTGACGATGTGATGCGCGAAGGCATTAACGTAGAGTTGGGACAGAGTGGCTTCTCCAGCAGCCCAGGGCATCGTGGCACAGTTCTGGGATCTGCCCACAGTGCTGCCCTGGACAACCAAGAAGAAACAAAAGCCTAACTTGTCCCAAAGCTAACCTGGCTGGTGACTGGATGGACAAATGTCGCTGGCTGGAAAGTCCATCTTATGTGGGAAGAACAGATGACAAGTTAACAGCACATAGCTGAGGAACCTCCCCCACCCTCCACCCCTGCACCTCACCTCACTCCCAGGGAACAAGGCCAAGCAAGCCTCAGCTTGCACACATACAGACAGCGGGAAACCAGGTGTCTGGCCTGTGTGATGGTCGCATCTGGTATGGCTGGTCCCTGATCCCTGGGCAGATGTCAGCACCTTCTGAAGGAAGCAGAATTCCCCCTTCGGTGGGCCCAAGGGATGTGGCTCTTAAAGGTAAGGTGAGAATTCTGTAAGGTGGTTTTACACAATTTGCATGGAAACTGATGAAGAAAACAGGCAGGCAGCCTGGCTTTGTTGGTGGCTGCCCTGTGTCTTTGGGGACTTGCTCAGCAGGTTTCCAGAAGGTTCTCAGTCCCTCTTGAAGAGACAGCCTGGCCTTGAGGTGTTGAGAGGAATGAGGCTTCCAGAAGAAAACACACTTCTGCTTCCATAGGAGGCAAAGCAGCTGCTTAACCTATTTCCCTGCCACCCAGCACATTCAGGCACTTGTTTCTTCTTCTTGGGGGGGGGGGTGTGCGTGCATGCATGTGTGTGTCGTGTGTGTGTGTGTGTGTGTGTGTGCACTCCATCCTTACAAGCATTTGAAAAGCTAGAGCAATGGTTCCGTGGGTAAAATCACTTACTTTGCAAGCCTAAGGACCTGAGTTTAAATTCTTATTGTCATAAGAAGAGCCACCCATGGTTTCAAGTGCCTATAATCCCAGCACTGGGAAGCAAAGATAAATGGCTCCCAAGGAGCTTGCTGGGCAGTCAAGCCAATCCCATGAGCTTCTGATTCAAGAGGGAAAGAGCGAGATGGGAAGGGAAGGAGGAAGACTCCCAAGGGTTCCTCAGGCTTCTGTGTATGCACACACAGTAGGGTTTCAGTCTTGTTTGGAGCAGGAGGTCTCCTGGGTGGGGGTAAAGTCTTTGCCAGGGGAGGGGTGAAGGCTGGGACTGATGAGGAGTAGTGATTAGGGATGAAGGGGACACAGGGGTGAGGAGGAAGTGTGCCATCGAAGAGTGAGCAACTGGGAGCCATTTGCAGCAAAAGCCTGATTACAGAAAAGGAAGAAGCTGGTGACTCCATACTGCCTTGTGCACAAAGTTGGGTATAGGAGGTATCTTAGGAATGTGAAAATATTAGATCTTCTTCCTATGTTTCTTTTGCTTCCTCCTTGAAATTAGTGTGTTTTCTGGTGGACACAGCACATCTGTGACATAAAAACTTACCTTATAAGAGTACTCACCTATACTGGCTTGTGAGCACACACGCACGCACACACACACACACAACTGAGGTCACTGACACGCAACTCTGGGAAGGACTGCTTCCTGTCCTGAAGCTTCTTTGTTCCCTTGTTGACATTTTATACTTTCTCAGGTGACCGGACATCCCAGAGGGCTGGTCTGATAAGCTTGCTACATGAACTAACTCCACCCTGTCCTGAGATGGCACTTGCTATTTAGGGGTGTGAAATATGAAGATTCTTGTGTGTAAATAGCCTGTCAATAACAAGTACAACCAAACAGGAAGTCAAACGTAAACAAATTACAACGAAACTGTGAGACAGTACAAAAGCCAACTGGAGGAAAGGGAAGTTACCCCAGCGCACACGCACGCGGCTCAACCACCTGTGAGGCAGGAGCAGACATGTAAGACACAGAGCTATGTGCGCAGTGGAGTCTCTGGCGAGCCTCTTAGGAAAAGTTTTCAATGATCAAGGTTTGCATGGCACTGTGGATTTTTTTTTTTTAAGTAGTCATGGTGGTTTAAAAGAAAATGGCCTCCACAGGCCCATAAGGAGCGGCACTGTCAGGAGGTGTGGCCTTGCTGGAGTAGGTGTGGCCTTGTTAGAGGAAGTCTGTCTCTAAGGAAAGACAGTTTCAGACGCTCAAGCCAGGCCCAGGGTAGCTCAGCGTCTCTTCCCGCGGCCTGAGGATCCAGATGTAGAACTCTGAGATCCCCTTCCGGCACCAGCCTGCCTGTATGCTGCCTTGCTTCCCACCATGATGATAAAGGACTAAATTTCTGAACTTTAAATGTTTTCCTTTATAAGAGTTGCTGTGGTCATGGTGTCTTTCCACAGCAATAAAACACTAAGACGGTAGTCTTTGTCTTTTTGTTTGTTTGTTCTTGGAGGGGGTTGTTGGTTTGGTTTGGTTTGGTTTTTATATTCAATTCCGGCGGTTAAAATGTCAGCAGCTCATCAGGCATGGGAATAGCACGTTAAGAAAGGCGTTCACTGTGCTGGGAAATGTATGAAGCGGGGACTTGAGGCCTCTTACCTTTGTAGGAAACACTTTGCAGATACTTGTGGACTTGGGAGGGGGAGAACGAGTCTAAGATCATCAAGAAGTCCAGGCAGTCTTTCCCATAGTCACTCTCGTACGTGGTCTGCTTCTTCGTGCGTTCCTGGTTCCGTATGTAGCTACGCAGCACAGAGGGCACTGCAGGGACACAGGGGCAGCAGCACAGGCTGTCAGAAAGCCAAAATGTCTGTCCTTGTCTGAACACACCCGAGCCCAGCCTGGAGCCTACTCAGCATCCTTACCGGATGCCATCTAGTCATCCTACCAATGGCCAGGGACTGTGCCACGTGGCTGTGACTGGTGATGCTGGAAGTGGGAGGGATGGGAGACATGGCCCAAAGGTTGAGTGTGAGCACCGTTTCCAGAAAATCAGCTCTTCAAACGTTCTACCCTCCACACTGTGTGTAATGTTTACCACCTGTTTAATGCTAAATGGACTTTGTAAATGTTTCATTTTCTCTCAGGACCTCTCCCTGCGTCCTCAGAGGGGCACACGAAGATACCCATTTCCAGGGACCTGGAAAGCCTTAGGATGAGCACTTTGGAAGAAGGGTGACATTTACAGCAAGCATGTGCTGTCCATTCAGAGGGGCAAGTCTGTCAGAGGGGCAAGCAACTCCAGCCACTCACATTTGATATGAATTATGATTAGATTAATCTGGATTCTGAGATTTGTGGAGTTATAATTTTCAATATTGGAGATATGATGTTTTAATAAGTGATTTTTTTTTATAAGTGGCCCAACTTTTGTAAAAAACAAACACCCTAAATACTGTCCCCAGTCCCAGGCATCCCCTTCTAAAGGAACAAGGCTGGACAAGAGACCTCAGCCCTCCCCCATGAGAAAAGCGCCAGGGTCTGAAAACTGAGAAAAAGCACTGATGTCCCTCTCTCCCATGGTTCTCAGGATTCCTTTACCCTGTGGCTTCATAGGATAGGAAATTTCTACTTCTTAACTTCCTGGGAAGAAACAGAATCAGCAGCTACCAGCTTAGGAAGGCCTCTCCCAGCTGTGGGAAGATGGAATATCAGATAATGAAGGTACCACCTTGGAGTGTGGAGCACTGCCCTGGGTGTACTCACAGGGACAGGGTCAGCCCTTAGCAAAAGTAGGTCACCCCTCATTGTTACTGCTTGGAATTCACTCATGACTGAAGGCTTTAGACTAGGAGTCTGTGTTCCCCTTCCATCATGTAGGTCTGGAGTCTTGAACTTAGGTCATCAGGCTTGGCTACAAGCCCCTTTAGCGGCAAAGCCATCTCACCAACCCGCTGAGAGATTTTCTTAATGAGTGGCTTAGCAGTTGCCCGGTGATGGAACTCGTGAGACATTCCTATCAAAAGTGATAGAGATGAGGATCTTGACGGTTCGCTAGGACGGGATGGGAACTAATTCTGCGAATGCTTACAGAGTGCACCACCAGCAAAGGCTGAGTGGTTGATGAGTCTAAAGTGATTCCCTCTAAGCTCTGTCACTTTAGTGCATCTCCCAACTCCAACCACTGCTCCACGTAGGCAGAGGGCCATCAACTTAAGGCACAAACTGGCAGTCTTCTGAGATTCACAGTTCCCTTGCCATGAGACTGGGCACTACAGCGGCACAGACTGCGTGGCCATTATCAAAACTGGCTGCCAGGGCCTTCGGCAACGTCAGTGTTGGAGCAGGGAACTGGTGATGTCAAGCTATTGAGAGTGCTCACAGCATCAAGCCATAGCAGCAATTGCTGCTTCTAAAAAAAAGACAAAAGACATCTGCTGGGCAAACTTTTCCAGGGCTCAGGCTTTGGTAGGACCCAGAGGTGGGAACCTGAAGATGGAGAAGTAGTAGTGAGGGACCAGGCACAGTGGGTCAGACTAAGAAGAGGCCAGAGATGTCCAATCACAATGCATGTGCAATTTACAACTGGTTCTGAACACTAGGTGCCGGAGCAGACCAAAAACCCCAGGTGCAGGGGCTGGAGAGATGGCTCAGTGGTTAAGAACTGAGCTCTTGCAGAGGATCTGGGTTCAATCTCCAGGACCCACATGGTGCCTCACATCCATCTGCAACTCCAGTGCCAGGGGATCCGATGCCCTCTTCTGGTCTCCCTAGGTACAAATGAGCTACACAGCTACACATGCAGATAAAACAGTCATACATATTTTTTTTTAAAAAAGTTCCAGCTCCTTCTTCCCTCATGCCCTCTCCATGTCAGTTAATAACTAAAACTTTTTTTCAAAAGTCAGCACCATAGTGTTGGCATCTATGTGTCCGGTCGAGAGCCCTGGGGTGGGGGTCACTATGCATTTGTAATCCCTAAAGGCTTCCTTACCTAAACCCTGGGAAGCAACAGGCAGGCCTGAGTAGCATCCATATTTGAAACTAAAATCCTGCAATTCAGGAATCTTGGCTGGAATTTGGTAATGGTGCCGGAATTCAGTGTCCAGAGGTCGGGGAAGGAGTTCTTTCCAGTCCAGGGACATGGGAAACGGTTTCATGGTCTTCTTAGCTGGGGTGAGACAGGAAGACAATGATTATCCCTTGTCAACTGTCTGAGTGGCTTGTCACTGCACCGTCTCAGCCAGCAGCTTCCAATGCACGCTCCTCAAGTTTAGAGGATTAGTCTGCGTGCTCAAGTTTAGAGGATTAGTCTGCGTGTTCAAGTTTAGAGGATTAGTCTGCGTGTTCAAGTTTAGAGGATTAGTCTGCGTGTTCAAGTTTAGAGGATTAGTCTGCGTGTTCAAGTTTAGAGGATTAGTCTGCGTGTTCAAGTTTAGAGGATAGTCTGCGTGTTCAAGTTTAGAGGATTAGTCTGCGTGTTCAAGTTTAGAGGATTAGTC